>CAUYSK010101432.1:0-34375 GCA_963575035.1 Avahi laniger
ATATACATCCTATTGATAATGCTTTTAACATCAGGAAAATAAGCTTCTATGACACACAGCAATTATAAACTAAAGAATAATAATTCTTTTTTTATTTTATTGTAAATTTAATAATATTATTTTTTTTTTTTTTTTTTTGAGACAGAATCTCACTCTGTTGCTCTGGCTGGAGTGAGTGTCGTGGCATCAACCTAGCTCACAGCAACCTCAGACTCCTGGGCTCAAGTAATCCTCCTGCCTCAGCCTCCCAAGTAGCTAGGACTACAGGCATGTGCCACCATGGCCGGCTAATTTTTGCTATATATTTTTAGCTGTCCAATTAATTTCTTTCTATTTTTGGTAGAGACGGGGTCTTGCTCTTGCTCAGGCTGGTCTGGAACTCCTGAGCTCAAACAATCCGCCTGCCTCGGCCTCCCAGAGAGCTAGGATTACAGGTGTGAGCCACCACGCCCGGCTTAAGAAGAATCTAATTGGCATATTTGAAACACTCTAAGCCCTTCCTTAATTCATAAAAAGAAAATATCATAGTTAATTCCTAAAAACACAAGATGAATGAGGTATTTTGGGGGGCCAATCCCCCTTTCACTCATGAATTCCTACAAAAGCATCATCACAGTAGGATCTAACCATTGATCTGAATCAAATATTATATAAATACCTCCTCCTCAATTTTAGTCAGAATGCATGGGCTCAAACTTGAATCACAAGCAACCGACATGAATATCTTTTATTTGGATTCATTTTTCATTTTCTTTCATTCCATTTAAGTCAAAATTTCTTGCAGGTAAGTTCTTCTGCATATTATATTTAAAGTTGTTGTTAATTCTGCCTTCTGAAATAAAATATAGAATAAGTTAATATTTTTTTTAAAAAATTTACATCCATATTTATATTTTAAGATATTAGCTTTTCCTGTTAGACATTTCCACAGTATTCTCTTCTACCATCTATGTAACCTAAATATTTGTTTAGATTGCTTATAATGAAATTTAAAATGATACAATATGACTTACCTTCCAATATGTACAACTCAACCAAAAACTAGAATATATCCCTCAATTTTGATTGAAATATTCTGTGAAACGATGGCTTGGTGACCAACTGGCAGGAATATTGTAGGAAAAAGTTTCTACTTGATATATGACTGGAAACCAAGTATGATCTCCACTGTACTATGGTTTCTTATGTCATTCAAATTCTTTTGTTACTTTATATATCATAAAACACATTACAAATATTTCAAAATATACAAACACATTATAAGCTATGTAGAAGAAGTATTCTTATACTTTTATCTTACAAAATTTTGATTTTGTAATTAGTTTGTTCACCGGGAGAATCGTAAAAGTCAACGTAAGTTATCTATCTTCATTCATTCACTATCTAAAAATTTCAAACAGTTTCAAGGCCACATAATCTATCTTTAATAAATCAGGCATATATTATAGATTTTT
Source organism: Avahi laniger (assembly GCA_963575035.1). Lineage (NCBI taxonomy): Eukaryota > Metazoa > Chordata > Mammalia > Primates > Indriidae > Avahi > Avahi laniger. The sequence goes on from CAUYSK010101432.1 coordinate 1,455, forward strand.
GGAAGATATTTTATATTTATTTATTTATTTATTTAAAACATGTACATGATAGATGTACATGTTTTCAGAATACAATTGATATTTGATACAATCATATAATCAAATCAGAGTAATTAAGATATCCATTTCATTAAATATTTGTCTTTTCTTTATACTAGTAATAATCAAATTATTCTCTTCTAGCTATTTTGAAATGTATAATTGATTAATGTTAACTTTAGGCACACTAGTGATCTATTGACTTAAAATGTTGCACATAAATTTGAAGACAAATATGAAATAACCAAAAAGGCATGAATTTGTTTAAAATCTGTATATTCAAACTTTACCTCCATTAGTTTTACAGTAGCCTTATCTATGTCTAATATGGCAGCACTTTATTTAATGATTTACCTTTTTTAAGTAAGCCATTTATTTTAATTTTAATAGAATAAGTGACTGTCTTCACAGCATTTTCATTAGTTTATTGAACTATTCTTTGAAATTAGAAATTACAACAAATATCACCAGCATGGCAGTGGAAAATGTTGATTAATTCTAATAGTTGCTTTAATGCAATATCACTGAAAGAGCTCTTCTAGTATATAGATATTGCCATGTTAAAATCAACATTAAGGCTTTACTAATATAATAGTTTTTTTTTCCAAGCTGAAGTTTTATTTAAAATGTAAAAGAAATGGTTCTGCTCTTGTGGTGCCTCACTTTGGATAATGGGCTTAAATTTAATCCAGGAAAGTATAAGAGGTGCTAGCTCACTGTCGTTTCTTATGACTGAGTAATATTCCATTGTACACATATACCAATTTTAATAATCCACTCATGGATTGACGGGCACTAACTGATCAACACTAGGGTGATCACATGGCAGAAATACTCTCCAGGGATTGGGGGATTGGAGGGGGGCAAATCTACAACTAAAGGATACGAGGAGCAGTAAAGGGAGGGAAGGACATGCCTTTAACCCGTACTTGGGTGAGGCAAAGACATAAAGTGTAACTGTAATGTTTGCACCCTCACAATACCCAGGAATAATAATTGAAAAAAAAAAGAAAATAAAAAGAAATGGTTCTTAAAAATGTTGGTGAATAAAGCAAAGGATACAGTTCTCTTTTCCTGCAAGTTAGCCATTCTAACAAAGTACAGGGTAATATACAATACTTAGTGCTGGTAGAACTTCACAGTTTAGTGTTACAAGATTATCTGTGCCTAGATTATGAAGAGATTCTCAGTGTGTGATGCTTATTTCTGTGTTTACACCTTTACGGAGCGTGAACAAGAGCTCCTGCTCCTTGGCCGTAGCCAAATCCCTTTGGCCCAAAGTTCTTTGCATAGCACCCTTTACAATAGATTTCACCTTCTTTTTCAGTAAGAGTTGTTGATTCAAGACTCTTCCCACATTTGGCACATCGAAAACAGTTTTTGTGCCAGGGCTTTCCAGCTCCAATAATCTTGTGTACAGCATCTCCCCTTTTTAATAGATGTAAGAAATGTGAGCCTCTATCATTTTATATTTTACATAATTTACTATGAGTTTATGGTTATAATGGTTCTTTTATAATTAAGACAGAATTCAAAGAGAAGACATTTTTCTGCAGTAGTAAACATTATTTAAAATAGAAGAATAGTGAATCCACCTTTTCTAAAATTTCTTCTCCAAGAAGGTACAGAACATATGTCTGTACTTTCATTTAATATTTACAGTGATTCCACCTGGTAGACATTTTTAAACCCATATTATAAATGAAGAAACCAAAGGCTTATTTGCTCAAAGATCCTCTAAAATAATCTGCATAAAACGTTTTCTATAAAGTGGAATATTTTTATGACTTAATTATAAAAAATGATGAACATAAATTTCCCTCTTTGGTTTATGTTCTTTACTCTTGAGATGTCCTTCCTATGTTTAATCCTCTCTGCCCTTTATCTCTGAAAGATAAACATTTTTCCAGTATCCCAATTGTCAGACTCAACATCATAAACTTCATTTAAATCTCTACAGGCTTGCATCAGCTAAGTTATATAAGCTAGAGTTAGATTAAAATTGTATCCTTATTCATGCAATACACATTGATTTCTTTTTCAGAAATGGTTATGTCATTTTCAAGTATTACATACATTTTTACTTTCCTCTGAAATAGCATATTTAAGACACTTTGCCAAAGAAATTTAAAGATATAAATTCAAAGATAAAATTATAAATAAAATATATTCTTTACACTGATATTCATAAAAATAAATATGTTTAAAATTATATTTTCAAATTAAGAAGATATATTATTTGTAGTGTATCAGTGTACAGTCTTAAAAGATGGTATAGTTTACTAGAAAGAAAATAAAATTGATTATGAAACTTTTTGGATTCTTCTCCTAGTTCTGCTGTTGCTTAGCTTTGGTAAGATTTAAAATATAGTCAACTCTTCACTTACTTCATGCATATGAACTAAATTAAATGATTCTCCTCCCACCCATATGGTGGTATTTCTGCACAGATGCAGTTAGTATTACATGCTGTGCAAAATCCCAGCTGTAAACTGAAAACGGGGTTTTCATTTATTTTCTATTGTTTTTAGGATTTTTTTGAAAATAAGCTTAAGAAACAAGTGAAAAACAGAAAGGAGAAACAGAGTATTGGCTAGGTCCAAAATTTAGTGATAGAAGATAGAAAGGGCTAGAAACAAAAAGGGAAATATATAAAGAAATTTAAATTAAAAGTATATTCAAGATGGGGAATATTCACATTTGCAAGCTTCTTAAAATATATTCTCTTCAAAAGAAATGTCCTTCAAAAGAAACATTCAGTAGCCACAAATGTTCTCCAAAGTTCTATTGAAGAAAATGAGTTCTTAGAGAAAAATTCGTATGCTCCATTTTCTTCCAAGAAGTATAAAATTCTGAAAGCTGGGTAGAAAATTTGCAGTACCTTACATATATATCAAGCAGTATTTAATTAAGGCTGTGGACAGTTCTCAGTTTTAATACTAACTTCTTAAACAGATGGGTTTAAAATAAATTCTTTGCTATAAATCATGTATTCTTATGATGAATTTCTGTGCAGTATATTCTTTGGTTCCGGATTCCTAAAGGAGTCTAAGTAGAGAAGCAGATTTACAATTCTTCAAACTGAAAGCCTATTTAAATATTTGGAAGGATACGGCATTGGTATATGTGTGTGTATAATAGGCAGAGACAAGAATGTGCTTGACTATGCACTGAGAACTTTCTAAAATGAAGTGCACAAAACCTATATATAAAATTCTGTATCATTTTTTAGATAAAATATTTTTTTAATTGTAGCTAGGTAATTAATTTTATTGCTGGCACAGTCTCTAACTCTGTCTCTGCCTCTCTCTCTCCCCCTCTCAGTTGAAATCACATAGGTAGGCTTCCCGGAGTAATTTATACTAGTGGCAAATATATTGGCCTGCAGAGCATTAGGAAACTTTATTTATCTCAAAGTATTTCATCAGCATATAACAACGCAACTTTGATGAAAGGATTAGATTTCAAAAAAGTTCATATCCCTCCCAGTTCAGCCTTCTACCTTTACCATAATAGCACATAATAAAATTAGGCAAAATTATGAATAAAAGTGTGATATTTGCTATTTGTTCTCTTGAATCTCATATGTAATTCTCTTTACCTAAAATGGTTGTTTTCATGTGATACATCTTAGCAGCCAAGTTGTTCCTGGAAAACATTTAATTATATTTGAATTGCTCATATTTCAGAGGGAAGAATTTTACATATCCCTGCAAATGTCCAGCATCCTTACATTAGATAATGGCCAAATATTAGCAGTATATAAAATGTTTATAGGAAAATTAGTTAAAAGGGAAAATTTCAGATATTTTTAGCTAAACCTCAGTTATAGAGACTGAAAAATATTCTAAGTTAACAAAAGAAATGCTGTATATGATACAATTGCACGTAGCATACAGAAAATAACATGAGGTTGTAAAAGTTGTTGTTTTGGTTATAGCTGTGTGGCTACCACATCAAGAATTAGTGGCATAAAACCACAATTATTTACTGTGATCTCTAATCTGCAATTCTATAGGGCTTGGGTGGGATGGCTCCCCTCTACTCCAAAGGATGTCACTGGTATGGCTCAACTGAGACGGAAGAATCTACTCCCAGAAGGTCTCAGTCTTATTAGTGCAAACTGAGCCAGAGTGGTTATCAACAAATCTCAGCTGTGTTCCTAATGGGCCTCTCCTCCAAGCTACCTGGGGCTCTTCCCAGGATTTGGCTGGATTTTAAGAGAGGTTATTCCAAAAGGTAGAAAGTAGGAATTGTCACTGTCCTAAGACTTGAGCCTAGAAACTATCATAGCATTATGTCTGACATATACTACCTGTCAAAGCACTCAGAAACCTCCCATATTCAAGGAGAAGGGAAATCAACTCGCCTCCACCTTTTGGTGGAAAAGTGTCAGAAATTGTGGTCAGCTTTACTTTTCTACACATGTTAACAAGGTTAAAAAAGACAGATATATGTTGGAAAATCAGTAAGTCAGGCTTGCAGTATCTGCTAATTATAGATCTTTATTCTTCAAACACTGTTCCTAATTAGTGCACTCCAATTTTAAGTGACTATATAATTTTTCAAGCATCTCCAAAATACACATGCATCTTCGTGAATAATTGACTTTGGATAAATTCAGTAATTTTGAATGCACTGAAGATACATTTTATATGTAAGACACATACAGTTTATCTTCTTTTTGTGTCTCTTATTATTTTGTTAAGAGAAAAAAATGTAATTCAAAATAATTAATATAATTATGATTGACCTATTAAATTTTAGCTAAATTAGTCAGCATTTTATAATGTGGTTTGTGACATCTAACATTCACATGGTTATAAATATTATAATTGTTATTTATTAATATTTGAACCTATAATTATTATAATTGTCATTACTTTTAATTAACTAAGTTTATCCGAGCCTGTCACATATATAATTTGTCATTTTAGTTTGTTAAAATAAATAATTCTATTTAAAATATAATTATAATCTAGTTCTTACACAGCAATACTCAAAGTTAACCCTATCATCGCTTTTAAAATTTAAAGTTTATGTTTGTTTAAATTGTCTAAAAAATAAGTGTAATAGCTTTGCAAACTGATTTCTGATTATCAAAACTACTGCAATTGGCCATGATCAAGGTTGATTTTGGTCCAAATTAAGCAGGTTGAAAGACCACTGAAGTATGAAACTTTGTAGCAAAGATTCTATTTTTGATAAAGATGGGATCTATGTTTAGCTGAAGGTTGTAAAAGTCACCAAGTCCATGGGCTGTTTTTTTGTTTTTCTGGCCTGTTTAATTTTTTGTTCTAAAAGGAATACATTGAACAAAAAATTTTGTCTTTGTCTCTTTCATGAAGTCCCTAAGGAGATAGGTACTGGGAATCTATTTTCACGCATGCACATCCTTGTCTGATATATCCTTTGTACTCCTTATTTGCTGGGGCAGTGGTAAACTGAAATGACAGCAATTTTAGCTGAGTTTGAGTTGTCATCCTTGACGGTCTTTGAACCCTGAGTAGGCTTTGCAGTTTAGCTCACAAACTGACAGAGCTGTCAAAGGCAAGTATTCCATTTTTGGAACACTAACTAGTGAAAGAAAAGGATGATGCCAAAAACAAGAGATATAAAAAGGTCATATAATCATAATCAAAAGGGCAAATATCATTCCCTCTAGTTTCAAGACAGTCTCTGAAATGTATGTACTTCTGTACATACAAAAATAATACATTTGTTTGAATCATAAACTTGAATCCTTAAAGTGAAAGAGATACTCAGTACCAACAACTATCAAATCCACACTTTACAAAGGAGGAAACTACTGAAAAGTTTAGGAACTTGTCTCACTCATAAACCTCATTAAAAGCCGAGTAAGAATTGGGATCTACGTTTCTAGGCCTTCAGTTTAGAGTATTTTGTCTGGTTATTAAAGGTTAGTAGTTTCTACTAAAATATGTTTTCAGTGTAATTGATGTGACAGATTATTTTAAATCTCTTTTTATGTATTTGTAATTGTATAAGGATATCTATTTTGTTGATTATCAATATTACCCAAAAAAAGCAGTGCACATTATTAGTAAAGGAAGGAAGCATGGAACAAATATTTGGCTTAGAAGACAGAGTGCTATATTTCTGCTATAGAAACATACAAATGCTGAATAAAATATGTAAAATACATATTGTATGTAAAATATATAATATGTAACATATATAACAAATACAGAGAGACATAGAGCTATATCTCTGTTACTGAAACATACAAATGCTGATTATAATGTCTAACATTTCTTTGTACTGCAATAACAAAATATCTAAGACTGGGTTATTTATAAAGAACAGAAATTTATTTCTCATAGTTCTGAAGTCAAAGGTCAAGGCATCAGCATCTGGTGAGGGACTCCTTACTACATCATCACATGATAGAAGAAAGAAGGGCAAAAAGGGGACGAACAATGCATCCTTACATGGCAGAAGACCAGAAGAGAGTGAACCTATTCCTATGAGCCCTTTTTATAAAGATCATAAATAAATCATTCATGAGGCAGAAGTCTCATGACCTTTTATGACCTAATCATGACACAGATGCCCCACTTTCCAATGCCATCATCTTGGTGATTAAGTTTCGAGATGAATTTTGGAGGGGATAACACATTCAAACTACAGAGAGAGAGAGAGAGAGAGAGAGAGAGAGAGAGAGAAAGTCAAGCTTGAAATTAAGAAACGAAGATGTTCAGATGCCCTAGTAGCAAATAAGCAAATGAGGTGAAGGTTGTGTGGCATATGTTTAAAGTGACCTAGTTTGCCTGGGTGCTCCAGTATATGCCTATTGTACTGGCTTAATTAACGACACTCCTTATACTCTCAGATACTTTTCTGGATTGGATGAAAATGTATCTGGTCGCTACAGACATGGGGCTATGGAATTCAAATGTATTGGGCAATGCCCATGAATTGATGGCGGAGACAAGGCCACAGACCATAACAAAACCAAAAGAAACAATCCTCTCCATGAATAGGAAAGACACAAGGCCAGCTCTTCCCAGGAAGCAGACAGATGTGAGGGTTATGAGTTGAAAGAGCATCAGCTGTAACTAAACAGAAGCCTAAACTTGAACCCTATAGTTTCTGGTGACAAATCCTCTATCTGAAAAACTAACATAGAAGTTGTTCAGACTGAAGGAATTTCTCTACAGCTTTGTATTAGTTTTGGTTCTATCAGGAAAACAAAATATTTTAATGAAATAATTGGCTTAATAAATGCATTGGAATACATGACTATAGGGAGAGCTGGAAGAGCTACAGTCAGAGGAACTGTTGCCAAATTCAGCATCTGTACATTGCCAAACTCCCACTGTTTCCTTACAGGTGGGAGGTAAGGAAAGCAAATATCAAAGTCTTCTACTTAAGCACTAAATCAGATGGTTCTCAAATCTTGGCTTGTTAAAAGTTCTTATCAACTGTCTTCTCAGTAGAGCAAAGTAGGTGCTTCTCTCAGGCTTATTGAGAACCTGCTGTGACTCTTCAATCTGCCCACAAGACTGGAATAAAATACTTTCTAAATATTGTATTTGTTTTTCTTATTGGTAGAGATAATCAAAAAGTTTACAGGAAAAGGGGTTCTAGTAATGGAAGTTCCCTGCTTCTCCTCAACAGTACAGAGGAAACCTCAAAAGGAGTGGTGAGGTCGATGCCAAGTTGATATTGGACAACCTAGGATGGTGCCCAGCAGAGATAAATGCACTCCCGTTCCTTATAGATACTTCTACAACCTAGTAACGTGAGATTTCTTCCACAGATAATTCCTTTGAAGAATTGTTCACACAGAAAATTATAAAGCACAGAAATACTTTCTTTCCTCTGAAAGTGAGTTAGCAGAAAATAAAGGAAAATTCACATTGAAGAATCTACATATATATAACAGTCTAAAATTTGTTTTACAATACATATAGTTAAATTACTCAAAGAGAAAAAAGGAAATTGTTAATGGGCCTAGAACATTTTAAAAATATGTAAATTCTAGAGATGGTTAATATTGCTATTCAAATTAAAAAGTGATGTATTACAAAGTTAATTAGTTATTTGTTAATTAATTTATTTGGCCAATCAATCTGGAAAAAAAATTACCAAAAATACATTACAGTGAGTTTAAGATGATGCTTGCACCAGCCAGATAGAATTAAAGTCTGAATATATATCTAAAGAAACACCAGGAGATAAGAAAAAGAAAGTCTATCTTCAAATAGAAACAGATTAATTTTATCCAGAAATAAAGAAAAATGTATTCTTAAACTGAAAAAGCACAATGAGTTATGAGTAGGAAAGTAAAGCAATCTCCACTTTCAGAACATCTAGAGTAAAGAAATAGTACTTCTATTTACTTCTTAATGTGTGTAAGTAAATGTGGTAATAATTGAACTATTAAGACACAGAGTAGTATCTAAGAATCACTTTCAACTCTACCAGCTAGCAATTTGATCTGATTAAGATGAGCCTTAGTTTATTCATTTTAAAAGTGGAAATAACTTTATTAATTTTTACTACATCAGAGGGATAAGCGCAATACAAATGCAGGCATGACATTTTAAAGTTACCTAACAAACTATAGAGGAATATGCAAATACGAGTGGCTTGCTTTCTCCATCGCTGATTTGAACTCTTGAGGTGCTGTTGTGTGCCCTTCACCTATTTCATCATTGTTTCAAAATTTATTTAAAATGTTAATTAATATAAAATATTAAATCATAAAAAAATCATTGGAATGTAATGGCAGTTATTTAGGGAAGAAAACTGTAAGAAATAAAAAATTTTTAAAAATCCTCCTCATTCCTATTAAAACATCATAACTATATTCAAATGATGGTATTATATGAATTTAAATGCTGCAGTAAGAGTATAAGTTCAAGATCAAGAACTGCTTTCAAATACAAGAATAACTAATGATGAAGACTGAGGGTTTCAGGTTGTTCTGACCTCCCTAGAATTATATCTAAACAGACAAATCATCCAGCTTTGGAGACACCATATTAAATTGTCACTTTTCGAGACTGATTTGAGTTATATGAGACTGAATATGTGGAATATTAACTGTATCAACCTAAGCATTTACAAAAGATTTTCTTTTAAGAAAGATGATTTAAACAATCAAGATTAAACACAAATCTTCCTGCTAATAGTTATATCACATCTTAAATCTTTGGGAACTTGCATTCATCAGTGGATCAATAAATAAAATAAGTAGTAGCAAATGAGATTTTAAAAATGGAAGGAGGAAAGAAAGAATTGTTTATGATTTTTTGTTTTGTTTTCATTTTTTGTAATGCATATTACAAAGGGAAACTTCATGTATTTTATAAAATGTAATATACATTATTTATAGACAATGTTTCAGAAAAATTTCAAGGTTCATAATACAGTGATCCCTCAAAGAACAAATGTCTTTAAAACCAAATTATTTCATTCAAATATTGAACAAATTTTCATAACGAAAACAGCTGTCTCATGTATGAGTAGTTTTATGATGGAAAGTCATCAGCAGCTTCTTCCCCAAAGAGGTTCAAAATAAATTAGGCCCATCTTAATCAAGATTATGACTTCCTTGAGGCTTATCCTCTGATAGAATTATTTTCTATAATCATTTTCTTTTCTGTTAATAACCATTTTCTGGGACTTCTTCTATCACATTCCCCTATCTATAATTCAAAAAAATGATTTGGTACTCAATTATTTGCACTTTTTTAATCTTTCTATATTTAATTAGAATTGATTCACAATTAAATATAAATTAATTATGTTTTTTAAATTTCTGGTTTATGAGTGGTTGTCTAATTAGAGAGTGAGCCTGAACAATGCTGTCTGACCCTAGCTAGAAAGCAGTGAACATGGGGTATTGGAGAGGAGAGAAAAAAGTCAATCTCTGTGGGTTGGTATCATCCAGAAGAAATGAAAATCTCTCAATGACCAGACATGTCCCTGAGCAGCAGGGCTCACTTGACTCTACTCTTGCTGAAAACAGCACAAAATATTCAACACTTTCCTTGCTCCCAAAATTAATAATTTTGTTCAATCATAGTCAATGTTGAGTGCTGACTCACTAAAATACCACTGAAACAACCTGATGAAACAAAGCTGAGTTCCTTTGTAGTAAAAGAGAATACTACCTCAGCAGAGGGGAAGAGATATCAATTGAGATTTTGAAATCTGATTTAGGTGGGTCTTACAATGTAGGGACTTGGTTAGGGCTGGGCAAACATCATAATACAGTTGCTTAGAATTGTAAACACAGTGAGGAGAGAATTCTGAGGCAAATAATTCAACAGGTCTTGACATATGCCATTCAGTAAATTCCTATAATAAAGAATACAGTCATTTGCAATTTTAATCTTCTTGGACAAGAGTTTGCTGTAACACTAAATACTAAAGTTAAGTTGATGAAGTTAGTGGAGGAGGAAAGGCATGGTAATGCAGACAGTAAGTTCTGGAAATGTAGAGTGTCTCAGTTTTCGGCAGGGAGTCTCAGCATAACAGTATCAAAACTGATGAAGCAGGACTGAGGAAAGCAGATACCACAACAGAGAAACAGCAGGTTCAGTGAAGGGAAGCAATTAAACGCAAGAAACAAAGTTATAAAATTGTATTTTAAAATAAGTATGGCTTTAAACATACATACACATACAAATACAGCAATACCATAAAGTAAAACTAGGGCTTTTTAAAAATAAAATAAAAAAAACTCCTCAATACTTAGGCTAAATAGCAAAATGGATAGCGTTGAAAATTAGACTAATCAGCGAGCATTTTTAATTGAGGATTACTTTCAAAGGAAAGAGAACTGGGAAGTATGAAAGAAGAGATAAGAGACTTGGGGAAATCATGCAATCCAATATCTAAGTTGCAGAAGTGCCAGAAAAAGAAACACAAAGAAAATTGAGGAGTCAACGATATACAAATCAGTTTCATCTGAGCATGTCTAAAGACAGAGTTAATCATGCATTTGTATCCTAATCAAGTATTTTGATTTTAATACAGAATGAAAAAAAAATTATGCTTCATGGAACAGTGGCCTGTTACTGAGAAAAGTGGAAAAATTTTTGAGCTACAAAAGAACTCCTGAAATCACACTATCTGATAGTTCTAAAAAGTGCTTCTTATTGCCATGTGTATAGTAACTTGGGACCTGTGAGAAGAAGGTCTTTTTCTTGGTAAACACTTCCTTGAGATCATGAATACCAGAAAGCTCTCGATGAGAGCTTCTGAGTGACCAGAAATTCTTAGGATGGAAAAGCTCACATTCTGCCATCTATGACTTTTTCCATTGCCTAGAATTCTCTTTGCTGTGACTAGCACAAAGTCGACTGATGGTATGTCACTTGCCTCTAAAATTTTCTTAGCTTTTTTTGACAGAACCTAAATTTGTCTGCCTTTCTAGATTCTAGCAACCACCCTCTCCTGATCTTTGCCTAATCCTTGAGATGTTTGCAGACATGATGATCAGAGCGTTTAGTCCTTTTAGTCCCCTCCTCCCCTCCAAAAAATTTAAAAATTTCACACAATGACTATTTTATGATTCATTTGGTGATTATTTTGGATAATATCAATAACATTTTCCTACCAAAATCCATGCTCCCTATTACCACAAAGTACATTGCTACATATCTTTTATTTCTACATTTGGATGTAAAATTCCTTGAAAAATGTGCTATCAAATTGTATTCATTTTATTAAGAAAGGTATTCATGTTTCTTCAAAGTAGTTATTCAGAAAAATAAGTACCACCTGTCAACTGCTCTTCACAAATGACACAAGGTAGTTATAATGCTATTGTGGACCAGGAACCACAATTTTATCTTTGAGCAGCTAAAATATATTACTTAAATGACCTTTTATTACCAGCTTCATTCTCTCTTTAGATTCATAAAGACTGTTAGCTATATTCACAGAGGAAAAAGAAGCATCCTACCTTGTTCTGGTACCCACCATTACAGCCAGGCTTAGACAACACCTGCTGCTTTTATTCATTGCATTTTTCAGCACTAGTATTAACATGTCTTCATAAACTTTATCATAGAGGTTACATACTAATGGTAATGAAGGTGCTATGTTTCCATTTTTTTCATCATTGTTTAAGAAAAATCAAATCTGAACTAAATAAGGAGAGACTCTATTTAAAAGGATTATTTCAAGAAAGGAAAGAACTATTGCAATGGGAGAGGGGTAGTATTCCAATGGGGAGAACATTCTGGGCAACAGATCTGTAAGCATCTCAAGTATAGACAAATACGGTTTTTTTTTTGTTTTTGTTTTTGTTTTTTTCTTTTACAGAGGGCATACAAAGGCTACAAAAGCACCAGGTGTGATCAAATAGGAGATCAGAGAATTTTTACTGAGGCCAAATTTTTCTCAGGAAGGGCTGTTAAGGAGGATTTGAGTGCTCACGAGAGTCAAAGACCTGGGAAAGGAGAGAAATGTAACCAAAGTTTGTTGATGGTGTTGTTGTCATGTTTTAACCAGCATTTTATGTTCATAGATCAGTGGGGCCACGCAGTTCAGCTAATCATTCAGGAAGCAAAGAATGGGAATTTGGAGGCTTTCTGTAGTTTTGTCATAGGTAAACAAAGGGGGCATATATGAGTGCTACGTAAATCATTTCAAAACGGTAGTTCAAGGCAGCAGACCTTTTTAGGGAACACAAAACAGAAGGGGGGAGCTCTTAACATGTAGCATTTATCTGGGTCACAGTACTCAGGTAAAATTCAACATTGTCATTAGGAGCATTGTAAATAGGTGCTAGAGCTACCAAAAGATGTGTCTTGAAATTTCCAGGCAAAATATTTATAAAATTACTTATAGACATCAATATCTTGAAATTAAAAAAAATGAAACATTTAGAGGCTCTTGTTTGAATAAAGAAAGATTTGAGCAGATTCTGAATCTGCCTATGCATTCATTGTTTCTCCTAAGTGATACACGCACGCATTAAAAAAAGGAATGTTTTCTGTTATAGTAGTATTTAGACATTATTAAAACTGTAAGATGTTTATCTCTAAAATTATTAATGCTTTTATGGATAACACATGATGTGAGTTTTTTCAACACAGAATGGAATATTCATATTTTATTTTGAATAAGGAATAACTAGAATAAGTGGCCTAGGCTTCTCTTTTCTTACTCAACATTTAGCAAATGAGTATATAACTATTCCAATGTTATGTATAGAATATAACTCAAAATAATTATAGAATATAAACTATAACTATTTTAAACAAAATTAAAGAGTAACATTCTACAGATTTTGAGGAAGCCTGACTTCCAATGCTGATTCTGCTGTTTATTACATTAGTTTTATCACTTTGGTAAGTTATTAATTTCTCTGTGCCATATTTTCTATATCTATAAATTCATAACATCGATGCCCACTAAATTAAGTGAGAATTAATGGGCCAGACCTGGAACTGGACCTTTTTCATATCTACTGCAGGACAAAGCTTGGATAAAATTCAACATCATTTCATGATAAAAACTCTCAACAAATTAGGTATAGAAGGAATGTACTTCAACACAATAAGGCCATATATGAGAAACCCACAGCTAACATGATACTGAATGGTGACAAATTGAAAGCTTTTCTTCTAAAATCTAGAACAAGATAAGGATTCCAGTTTTCATCACTCCTATTCAACACAGTACTGGAAGTCCTAGCTAGACCAATTAGGCAAGAGAAAGAAATAAAAGGCATACGAATTAGAAAGGAGGAAGTCAGTTTGTCCCTATTTGAAGACGACATAATCTTATGTATAGAAAAACCCTAAAGACTACACGAAAAAATGTTAAAACTGGTAAATTCAGTAAAGTTTCATGATACAAAATCAACATACAAAAATAAATAGTGTTTTTATACATCAATAACAAAGTATCTGAAAAAGAAATCAAGAAAGCAATTCTATTCACAATACCTATTAAAAATATAAAATGTTTAGGGATAAATTGAATGAAGGAGTTGAAATATTTACACAAGAAAAACTATACAACATTAATGATAAAAATTAAAGAGGACACAAAAAAATGGAAAGGCATCTTTTGTTCATGGACAGGACGAAGTAATACTGTTAAAATACCCATACTTCCCAAAGTGATCTACAGATTCAATGCAATCTCTATCAAAATACCAATGGCATTCTTCCCAGAAATAGAGAAAAATAGTCTTCAAATTTGTGTATAATCATAAAAGAATTTGAATGGCCAAAGCAATCTTGAGCAAAAAGAACAAAGTTGGAGGCATCACTCTTACTTCAAAATATACTAGAAAGCAATAGCAACCAAAGAGGTATGGTACCGACATAAAAACAGACACATAGACCAATGTGACAGTACAGAAAACCCAGAGGTAAATCTACTCATTTATGGCCAACTAAAATTGCCAAGAACACACAGTGGAGAAAGGACAGTCTCTTGAGTAAATGGTACTGAAAAACTGCATATCTATATGCAGAAGAATAAAATGAAATCCTTATCTTTTACCACTTACAAAAATCAAATCAAAATGGATTAAATACTTAAAAGTAAGAACTGAAATTATAAAATTACCAGAGGAAAATACAGGAGAAATGTTTCATGACATTGGTCTGGTCGAAGATTTTATGAATAAGACTTAAAGAACATAGGCAACAAAATAAAAAACTAGACAAATGGGATTACACCAAATAAAAAAGCTTCTACACAACAAAGAGAACAATCAACAGAGTGAGAGACTACTTATAGAATGAGAGAAAATACTTGCAAACTCTGCATCTTACACGGGGTTAATATTCAGAATATGCAGTCAGCCCTTCATATCTGTGGGTTCTGTATCCATGGAGTCAACCAACTGTGCATGGAAACTATTGAAAAAGTAATTTGTACCTATATTAAACATGTACAGACTTTTTCTTTCTTATTATTATTCCCTAAGCAATACAATATTACACAGCATAATTATTTGCATAGTATTTGCATTTTAATCAATATTATAAGTAACCTAGAGATAATTTAAAGTATTTAGGAGGATGTGCATAGGTCATCTGCAAATAATATGACATTTGATATCAGGAACTTGAGTGCAGATTTTGGCATCTGTGAGATGTTCTGGAACCAATTCCTCACAGATGCTGAGGGCTGACTGTAGAAGGCACTCCAACAACCCAATAGTAAAAAAAAAAAAAAAAACCCAAATAATCTGATTTAAAAATGAGCAAAAGATCTGAATTGTATTTCTCAAAAGAAGACATACAAATAGCCAAATATATGAAAAATGTTCAACATCCTTAATCATCAGGGAAATGCAAATCCAAACCACAATCAGATATCATCTTACCCCAGTTAGAATGCCTGTTATCAAAAAGACAAAAAATAAATGCTGACAAGAATATGGAGAAAGAGAACTCTTATACACTGTTGGTGGAAATGTGAATTAGTATAATCACTATGAAAAACAGTATGAAGGGTCCTGAAAAAATTAAAATAGAACTACCATACGATCCAGCAATTCCATTACTGGGAAGGAAAATCAGTAGGTCAAAGAGATATCTGCACTCCCATACTTATTGAAGCACTATTCACAATCGCAAGATATAGAATCAACCTAAATGTGCATCTATGGATGAACAGATAAAGAAAATGTAGTATATTTACACAACGGAATTCTATTTTGCCATAAAAAAGAATGAAATCCTGTCATTTGCAACATCACACATGAGCCTGGAGGACATTTGGTAAGTAAAATAAGTCAGGCAGAGAAAGGCAAATACCGCATAATCTCAATCATATATGGAATGTACAAAAGCTGATCTCATGGAAGTAGGGAGTAGAATAGTGGTTACCAGAGGCTAGGAAGGGTAGGAGGGCAGGGAGGATGAGAAGAAGTTGATCTACAGGCACAAAATTACAGTTAGATAAGAGGAGTAAGTTGTAGTGTTCCGTTGTGCAGTAAAGTGGCTATAGTCAATAATATATTTCAAAATAGCTAGAAGAGAGGATTTTGAATGTTCTCGCTACAAAGAAATGAAAATGTTTGAGGTGATGAACATGCTAATTACACTAATTTTATTATTATACATTGGGCTGTGGGCTGGTATCGGTCTGTGGCCTGTTAGTAACTGGGTAGCACAGCAGAAAGTGAACAGCAGGTGAGCGAATGAAGCTTCATCTGTATTTACAGCTGCTCCCCATCACTTGCCATCTCCCCTCAAACACCAGTCAATGGAAAAACCGGCTTCCATGAAACTGGTCCTTGGTGTCCAAAAGGTTGGGGATAACAGCATATCCCATAAATATACACAATTATTATGTGACAATTAAAAAAAAAAACTTTAAGTGATTATAAATATGTAAAGTCTATTTACTGCATGTGGATTAAAGTCCCAGTAAAACAAAACAGCAAAACATAAGGAGGACAAAAACACTATAATCTGATAAATTTCTTTATGAATGAATTCTAGCAATATGGATAATCAGTCAATTCATGATGTCTAAGTAGAAGAAATGACTGGGTTTGTATAGCATAAGTGCTACAATTCCGAATCTATTTACTTATTGAAATCTCTCTTTGGTATGCCCACATACAATATAAAATATTCTTACTTTTGATGACTTTTTTTGTAGAACGAAATCCAAAACATTCCATGCTCATATTTTGCAAACTTCATAAAATGTTTTCCACCAGCAATAAAAGATATGACAGATGCAATTTCAAAAGCAAATCATTTTCATGTTGCACCCCTAGAGTTTCCTCAACTAGCATAATAATAACTAGGTCATTATTCCACTGAGAACTGAAAATGAATGTTCATAAATAATTGAGTTTTTAAAAGCCATAATAACAAGGACTTTTAAATGTCACATTTACTTACCAAGTTCACCTTTTGTTCTGCCATGTAACTTTAATATATCTTTATGTGTACTGTACATAATTCCTTTCTGTAGCATTATCTCTAGAGAGTGGTGGAATTTCCATAACTCAGCCTGCAAGAAAAATCTAGAGGAATCTTTGAGATTTTTAATTGCATCAGAAGGCATTGTGATTAAATACTGAGTAATTTTTAATCTTTATGAGCATCCTTGATAATCATATTACACTGTTTAATAAGAATGTCAGAAAGCAGTGGGGTGAACCTATAATCATTTAATAGCAATTAACAAGAAAATTTTTGTGGCTTACTTGTTCCTTTTATATCTGTTTTTGCCAGAGAGATTTCATTACTGCACTATAGCACATCTTTTTGACACCAATGATAGGAGTCTGTTAAAAAGTAAATTAGGCCATAACACACAGAGAAAATGGGACTATTCAAAAGCTATGTGCAATTATCTGAGGGCCCTAAGGAGAACAAACTGAAGCATTTGCTACTTAGGGAAGAATCAGCAGTTGATGCCTACCTACACGCAGTGAAAAATCAACCAAATAATATGTGCAAACATTTTAATATAGCATTCATTCTGTAACTTCAGCTCACCTTGCATTTAACCTAGGCAAAAGCCCTGGAGACCAAAAGACTAGAATCTCTGTTAAAATTATGATCTAGAGCCTCAAATATTAGTTGTTTTAGCTATTCTGCTATTTTTTTTCTAATTGGTGTACCAAAGTTAGAATGTGAGAACATGAAAAATAAAAAGAAAAAAGTAAAAGAAAATGCACTAGAATTAGTTTCTCCAAAGTCATTTTCTCTATTAAATGCCTATATAGGCAACAGATGCCTACTTGTCAGTTATTATCTAAACTCATATATTTGGAGGTTTGTTTGCAACATACTTTGTAGATAGGAACAATGAAAGAACAGAAGCCAAACCCTTACGTGTTAATCCTAAGTATGTTGGTTGGGTGCAGTGGCTCACACCTGTAATCCTAGCACTCCGGGAGGCCAAAGCGGGAGAATAGCTTGAGGTCAGGAGTTTGAGACCAGCCTCAGAAAGAGCGAGATGCCGTCTCTACTAAAAATAGAAAGAAATTAGCTGGGCAACTAAAAAATGGAAAAATCAGTCCCAGCTACTTGGAAAGCTGAGGCAGGAGGATCTCTTGAGCCGAAGGAATTCGAGGTTGCTGTGAGCTAGGCTGACGCCATGGCACTCTAACCTGGGCAACAGAACTAAACTCTGTCACAAAAAAAAAAGAAAAAAAAAATCCTAAGTACATATATCTGATCCACAGTGTTACTAAATTATTGTTGTAGTTCATACAGTCAATTTCAAGTGCTTAAAACATGGATATACGCAAACACACACAGTGGATCTTTTTGCTTTAGAATGCATAAGATAGAATTTATATTTCCTCAACAATAGTATTCCAGCTTATTGTCATTTTTCAGATGAGTATACCAAGATTCAGAGAATTCGAAGTATTTCCAGGGATGCAATACTAAAACTACAAAAGTCTTAGGTCTAGAATCCAGGCAGTCTGGTGGGAATTTCATTAATATTCTGTGCTTCAGGAAATGAAATGCCATATTCAACAGGAGCTAAACAAGTAACACAAATAGTGGGTTGTGTTGAGTTGAGGGAGGTGAGTTAAACGGTACTTACCCTTCGAAAGGGACCAACTGCTTCTTAGCTCAAGCCAATTGTCCATGAGGTAATCAGCCTAGCATTTCCAGTACTTCTGATATTTTTCAAGAGAAGCTGGAAATTCCAATTTTAATATGAATTCTGAATATTACAAATATAGACAACCGATTCAATGTTGTGAAAACACTACTTCAAAACACAAAAACCCACAAGTGGAATTCAGCAATACCCAAACCCTTTGCCCTAATAAGTGGGCACCATTAAATCAGAAAGAAGTCTTAATTCTCAGTCCAAAAGAGAATAAGAATTATCTCCACAAATATAAAGATCAGAAAGTTTAACTCCTGCTTATTTTCTTGTTCAAGAAATTTAAATCATCATATCAATTTAGTGTGAGCAGTTAAATTCACAGGAAGAAAAGTTTTCTCCAATCATCTTTATTGTCCATTTGGTGACAGAGGGAATGGGATTAGGAGTCTGCTCTTTAAATGAACATCAAGAGTTTTCATGCGTAAATTCTGTGGCTTCACTAGAGTTAATGGTGGGACTATATTCTAGTTTAGCATTGTGATGACAGCGTTGCTACAAAGGGTGGCTTAGGTGGGTATGTGGTGGACTTTAGTTTCCACGGTCTTTATCTCTGCCAATAAAACCACTCCAGATTTTAAAATATACATGTGTGCCATTTTACGATAGGACCATTTTGAAAGGTATTATATTATAGAGACTAAATTTTAGAAAAATATTTTATAAGATATTGGAAATTAATTTAACAAGACTAGAAATAAATGGGAAATATTGGGAAATTGACATTTTTATGGCTACATTCAATGTAAGTGAAAAATAGTTTCCTTGTACTGAGAAGAAGGCAAGGAAAGAGTTGGTGAAGGATAGCAGTGAGAATTATGTTTAGGATGACAATTTTGTTCCGGTGGCTGATTTAGATGTAATTATTACATTGCTTTTTTAATGACTAATGTGTTTTTAAAAACCAACAACTTTTTTTAAAAGTACATGCAACATAGACCAGAGATTGAGAATGTATTATGAAAACAAATTATGATTAATTCACTTTTGTGCGACTGAGTGAAAAAATATATAAATATCACAAAAGCATAAAGCAAATGGGCTTTTTATACAAACACAATTTTAGCTTATATTTATGCCTTTCAACTAGACACTGTTCCTTTCCTAATTTTCTTCTTTTATGAGACTCTGGTGCCTGTAGGGAGACTAGGATAGTGGGAATACACTCATAGCCACATACTGTTTGCATTTTTAGTGTGCAAGAACACATTTCTTGGAATACAAGAGATGAAATATATTTTCCTTTTGGAACAACCGGATCAAAATTAGTGTTTTTTTGTTTTGTTTTGTTTTTTTTTTTTTTTTTTGAGACAGAGTCTCACTTTGTTGCCCGGGCTAGAGTGAGTGCCATGGCATCATCCTAGCTCACAGCAACCTCAGACTCCTGGTCTCAAGCAATCCTACTGCCTCAGCCTCCCGGGTAGCTGGAACTACAGGCATGCGCCACCATGCTCGGCTAATTTTTTTTTCTATATATTTTTAGTTGTCCAATTAATTTCTTTCTATTTTTGGTAGAGACGGGGCCTCGCGCTTGCTCAGGCTGGTCTCGAACTCCTGAGCTCAAACAATCCGCCCGCCTCAGCCTTCCAGAGTGCTAGGATTACAGGCGTGAGACACCATGCCCGGCTCAAAATTACTGTTCTTTATCCCTACACTGGATTATATTATTTTATTCTTTGACAGGTAAAACAGCAGTACAGAGACAGAAATGGGAAAGATTTGATGATGTCCATCTAGCACCAAGCCCAAAGTATGCGTGGTAAATCCTGTGGAGATATTAGTTTCGGCAAAAGTTGCCAAGACCCCGATTTTGAGGACCTGATAATACACCTTGTTTCAGTAAAAATAATACACTTTGGATTTCTCAGCCTCATGAGTGATCCTCAGGTAGACAACAATCAGAGCTACAGTGGAGACCATGTTGTTTAGTGGATAATACCAAATATAGGTTAGACACATGCTTGGCCTGTTGCCCATAGAAGATGTCCAATAAGAGAAGGAATATTCCCAGTGAAAATGGTACTAGAGTAGTGCCTTTCATTAACCTCAAGCTGAAAGTTACAGTAAGGTAACATGTAAGGTTACCATCGGGAATGCTAAAAAGTATGTATTTTGAAGCCGTCCTGTTAATTTGATCAATTTAGACTATATGTTTAATTATTTAGCTGAATTCTTAAAAAGTATACTAATCATAGAAAGCTGAGCACAATTAGCAAACCAAAAAATACATTGTTTTAAAATAATATTTTAAGACTTTAGAAGATGATTTTTTAGCTCCTGATATTGGTGCCCCCTTTATTACAATCTGTTCCTGTGGCTAAAACCTTCCAAATGAAGTGGATGTCGATAGATGAAAGTATGTTTGTAGGGAGTCATAAAGTAGGTGGCATGTAGCAATGAAGGCATTTGGTGTTTTTTGCTTTGTCAAGAAAACTTGATTATAAACTCTGCCCTCTAATTGACTTTTTAGTAATCATTAGCTTTTAATCCAAACACATTTTTCCTCACAAACGTCAACTATGACAGGAGTAAATCTCCTTCATAAAAACACATTACTCTCTCTTTCATTAACTGTGTAAAAGATGAAAGTCAGAAGCTCAGATAATGAATGAAAAGTTGGCTTAAAAATTGTTATTATTGTAAAATTAGCAATGAAATTAGGTGATGCCACATAAAGGTCAACTATCCAGAAAATATAACAAAATTTCTTTTATCACTATCAGAAATAGTTCTCAGGACAAGTTTACCAGTGGTCTCAGGACTAGTAGAGACATACTCACAAACTGAGATCCTGTCCAAGAAAAAGGGGCAAAATATGATTACACTGAGTACATCTCAAGTACCTAGTACAGTGCTGAGCACGGGGACAAAGCTCTTCAAAATGAATAGATAAATGAATACATTAATACATATATACTATAATACTATCAGTCAAAATATCCTACTACAAATTAGATTAAATGGACTCAAGCTAATTCAGGTAGAAAATAAAATCATTGAAACAATAATGGAAAGATCCCAGAATGGATGAATGTCAGAGATAATAGCTGATCAGGACAGTAGCTTTGCAGTAGTAAGCAAATCCAAGAACACTCCACAGAAACAATTGGTTGGAAAGCCATGTTGGTGATATTGCTGTAGAACACCTGATGTCATCATTACTGACCTCATAGTGCCACTGTCTCTGATATGAACACCCAATTTACTGAGACTTTATGAGATGCCCAAAGGGATTATCTGGCCTCTGAGGATTTCACAGTAGAGCATTTGGGACCCATGATCTGAGGAAGACTTACACAATAGAAATCCTGCTAAAGTAGAAAATTAGTTCCATGGCAGTTTTAATAATAGCAAAATACACTACAATATTGAAGAATATTATACCATCAATGCTTATAAATGTTTTATATACATATTTATAAATATTTATATATTAAGATATATACTAAAGTCACAACTAGGATTAGTTTGAATTATGAAACTATAAGTTTTTTTACTTGTTTGTTTTCAGTTTGTATTTTCATATTTTAATAAAAATAAATAATTGGATTAAATTATAAAAGACAGATAATGTATTGTTTTAGATTATACATTCATTCATTCTTTTATACATTGTTTTATTCAATAAATGTTTATTGAATACTATATTTTAAAAGCTGTCGGAAACTGGTTTATATACTGCAGTGAACAAAAAGAGTGGGTCCTTACTTTTATGAAATATATAGTCAATTAGAAGAGAATGCACTACAGAAATTCACAAAGAACTAAAAATTTTGATATGGAAGGGGAGTGAAATTTAGTCTGTGATATAAGGTCCAACTGAGCAGTGACATAAAACATGAGACCTGAAGAATAAAATAGTTGGCTAAGAAAAATTGAGGTAGACCAGGCTAGGTCAGGGGCAGGTACACTTTTCTGTAAAGTGCTACATTGTAAATGTTTTCAACTCTGTCGGTTGTATGATCTCTGATGCAAAGACTCAAGTCCACCATTGCAGCAGAAATGCAGCCACAGATAATGCACAATAAACAAATGATCATGACTCTTTTCCAATAAAACAGGTATGGCTAGACTTGACCCATGGGCAGTAGTTAGCTGACTTCAAGCTAAGCAAAGAGCAAATGAGGCATGTGTGAAAAGTTTGATGCATGTGTGGTTTATTAAAACATACAACATTCATTGTACACTACGTCTGTAGCTGGAACTAACTTTAAATTATTGTCTCGTTATTCCTCACAATTATTTGATTAATTAGGTGCTATTATTATTCCAATTTTACATATATAAAGAAAATAAGGGATAGAAATATTAAGAAATTGACACAAATCACATATTTGCAGAAGATGGTAGTTGGACTCCCTAGGCAGTTTGACTCCATAGGCAACATCTGCAAGAAATATTCCAAAGAAAATACAGCTATAATTCGAATTGAAGTATCATTAAATTCTCTCTTAATTTTATAGAATTGATATTATTATACTGTTTCTTTCCTACCAGAAACATATTATGTCTTTGTATTTCTTTTTTGTCTTATTTTATATATTTCCATAATATTTTATAGATTTATTTAAATAGGAGCTAAGAAGTATTTTTTTTTTGAGAGGTATTTTTTAGTGCTAATTATTTTACAGTTTTATCATTATTGTAAAGCAACTATTTATTTCTACATTCATTTTAAGTGCTTATGCCAAAGTAAGATTAACTATCAATTTCAAGAAAATGATTATCTTATTTCAATAGTTAGGATGTTATTTGTGATTCCATTTTGGTATATAAGTTTTCTTCTTAAAAATTCTATTTTCCTTAGTTTTTTAATAAGAATGCTTGCTATAGTTTACCATTTTTTATAGCAATTATAACTAGAACCATATCTTCTTACTTCCTTTAAAATTTAGATAAAATGAATTCTGTTGATAGATTTATTAATGATAAAATATTATTGCCTTTCAAGAACAAAACCTTCTTGGTCATAGTACACCATTATCCTGAAACATTGTTATTTTCTAAACATGACTTTATTTGAAATATTTACAACTATATTTACACATCATATTGGCTGAAAGTTACAGTTTTAAACTGAGTTTTTTTCAGACTTTGGTTTTAAAGGCTCGGAAGTTTTCCAAAATAAATGAAAGCACTTGCTGTTTTATTCTATGGCATAAAATATTCTAAATTAACTTTAAATATTAGGTTATTTTAAAACTAGAAAAAGTTCTGTTGCTCCATCTTGTTCTGGTGTCTTGTTTTATATTTTTACCAGCTGAGGAAGTATTATCACCTCTTAAACTTCTATTTTCAATTGTTCCTCTCATTTCAAGACATAAAATTTATATTTTGTCAGAAAACTTTCCATTTTCTACTGTTTTTCAAATTTAAAGTGATATAGTCATAGGTGTTTTTTCTTATATTTTTTCTGTCAATTTTTCTTCTATTTATCATTATATCTCTTTTCTCCTTCATAAGCTTGTATATTTTACTATCCCTATCTCTCTCTCTCTCTCTCTCTCTCTCACTCACACACACACACACACACGCACACACACACACACACACATTTCCTTAAGTTTATGATAGAATTATTTTGAATTTACTTTTTTCCAGGATTAACCTTTTATGTCATTCTACAATTTTTCCATTAATTTCAGCTTCTATTTTTAATTCATTCTTCTTTAATTTATATTGTACAACGATATTGAACAGAATAAGTCCTCCATTTCAATCTTTTTTCTTTATTAATAATGGCATTTAAAATTATATATTTCTTCCAAGTATGGCTTTAACTATTTACCATATTGTAAAAGGCTCTATTTTCATTGCTTTCTAGATAATGTTATGTCCCTTTTTTGACCTAAGCTAGAATATAAATCTTAATTTCCCAGTGGTTACGATGGCTTCATGACCTTTTAAAATTTATTTTTGACTTTATTGGATTGTATTCAAAGATTATTACTTATAAAACCTTTACTTTTTTGATTTCATAAAGCATTTCTTTGAGGTAAATTGCTACAAAAGTTTCATGAACATATGAAAGATTTTTGAGAGATGTACTTTGTATAGATATTAAACCAAAATTATTAATTAATTATTTCTCTTAATAGCTTTATTAAAATACTTAGACAATTCTGAGAGTGGTTTATTAAAATTTCACAATCAAAATGAATTCAAATCAAGTTCTTCTTGGATTTTTAATGATGACAGTGAGAAGTTGATTTCTTATTTTACATACTTTTGATTGTTATGTGTTTTCTATTAAGTGTACAGTGTACTTTTTGTCATATATAATGTCCCATTTTATTTTGATTAGTAGATTTCAACTTGAATTCCACTGACTTATATTAATACTACCATTGTTCTCTTTATTTGCATTTATCTAATATCTCTTTTCCAATTTTTATCATTTCTTTATCATTTTTTAATGCATTCATTGAAAAAGCATAGCATTTTTTAAAATTTTCAAACCTATATTTTCCATTTCTGCTTTATTATATGTCCAATTATTATATCAATTGGTATACATGATTATTATCTCTTTCTCTTTGTGCTGAAGTTATTTCACATTGCTTCTCTTTCTATTTTATCTGTAGCTCATATTTATTCTGATTTGCTAAAAAACACATTTTATTTGTTATTTCTCTTTGATCAAAAAACATTGTTTTAATTTTTTTTATTTCAGCATATTATGGGGATACATTTTTTTTTATTTTATTAATGGTCACTATTTTTCCTTACCTGCTCTCTTCATCCAATTGAAATTTTTTATGTGAGAAGATAAAAATAAATTAAGAAAACAGAATTATCCCAAAATATATTTTCCAACCTAATTCCCCTAATTCCTCTTACATAAACTCCAACCCAAAATTAAAACACATTTTTTCATCCCATTTCACTTCCCTCATGCCATTATGGAAATTAGTAAAGCTTTACTTACTCTCTATCTCCAATCCAAGCTCTATCTTTTGGGTTTTGCTGAAATTATTTAATGCTTTTACTTGTATTGATTGTTACGATGACTCCTACACATTTCCGTTTAGTTTTTTAAGTCTCTCTATGTTTAACACTTATATTTACATTTACTTAGTATCCTTCTTATCATTGTTTTCTTGTCTTAATTTTTCCTTATTTTAAGTTTGTATTCTTGCTCATTTTTGGTGTAATGTGATAATTTCTCACCTCTTTTTCAGCATTGATGATCAATACATGTTTATCATCAAATACCATGACTTCACTCATAAGTTAGCTCTAATAGGTAACTGAAATTTTGAAAGCCATACATATCTTGGATTATAGTCCTTTTTCTTAGTATTCTTCAGAAGCCATTCCTATTGTTTCCAGATTCCAATGAAGTGAATGTCAATTTTGTTCATTTTCTGATGCTTTTGATTTTTCCCTTTCTGATATTTTTTTTCTGTATAGGTAAGTTATTATTTAACTCCAGAGAGTCATTTAATATTATAATTAACTGTTCCTATTTTATTCATATTAATTCCCATCTTTTCTAACAACTTTGTTTTGCTCTGTATATTATTTGTTTTTGTGAATTAATCTTTCAATGAATAAGTAGATGAGCAAAGACCTGAAATAATGCCTGATTGCAGTTTTTGTTCACATAATCACTACCCAAACTGTAAGTAATGTAATTCAAAGAAAATAAACAAGAAATCCTCCTGCCTAAAATACTTCAGCTTTTACACTCATTACTCCTTCTTTTCCAGTTTTTCTTATGTTGAAATTTTCTCAAGTATTTTTGTCAAATTAATAATGAACTACATATCAAAAGGCAATATTATTCTTTAAGCAACAAAACTCCTGTGACTTCACTAAAACAAGTTACTAGTAATGACAGGTATTATAGAGAACAGTATTATTCCAAAAGGTTTATATATCTTGCTTGTTTTAAGAAACTCTACCTACTTACAATTACAATAAATGGGATAACATGACTTTACAGTTTTTGAACAAAAATTTCTAATCCTAAATAACCAAAGAACAATATGATAATTCTGTGACAATTAACACAGGTGCAATGTTACTATATAATACCAAATAACCAAACAAGAAGTTTTTTTTCCTCATATGTTCTTTGATTGAACATCGTTTACATTTTATAGGAAGAATTTTACATGTTTGATCTATTCTATGTGTAAAAAATACCATGAGTTATAGACCATTTGACTATATAAAATAAACTTTGGCAGTTAAACTGAACAGTGCACCTCATACTTCATATGAGGCTTTGTTTTTCTACGAAAAATGTGGATCTAAATGTGCCACTCATTTTTTTGGTATTCTTATATATTCTAATAAAATCTCCAAATGGAAGAGAATTTTTATATTCCTATGAGCTTTTCATTTTATCCATTGTTTTTAGAAAAGAGTAAACATGCAGCACCTATAATCACATGTAGAGCTTAATTTACATTTCATTTAACATCACTCTTATGGTTAGAAACTACGTTTCCAGGAATATTTCATTTTTGTGACTCATTTCTGTGTTATATTAGACACTGTAACTACAAAAGGAAATATGATTGAAGGAGAATTTTTTTTTCAAACGATTTCACAGAGATACTATTGCAACTTTTTTCCTGGTTTTTCTGGTTTTCCTAGAGGAAAGTAATGAAGAAAAATATGTTTGGTGTCTGCTAGTAAAATAATATATTAGTCATCAGTTGTTTTATGGCCAAATAATTGAAATCAAGTATGTTATAGATTTATACTCTGAAGTATATGAAAATAAATTTTTGATATTTAATGTCAATAATAACTTCAACAACTGAGAGGGATTGATAATCTGAAGTGGTTTGTTTCTTTGTGAATAAAGAAAAGATTATTGTTTGTAGAAAAAGTTCCAGTGCAGAAACACAGAACTCGTTACAGAGAAGGACAGATGGGTGAGTCAGCAGTGCCAACTTTAAGCTTTTTAGTTTAGATGTTTGAGTTTATCTCCACTTGGAAAGATAGGGATAGTAAATGATGAATAACTTTGTAGTCAGAGAAAGTGGTTTCAGTTTGGGATTTTATCAGGTTAGTGTGACTTTTGGTCATTCATACAGGTGTATCAGACAAAAACTTCAAAGAGTGTGAAACCCATGAAGAAATTTTTCTTCAAGGACACCATGTTCAACATCCAAAGTTCAAATGGAAAAAGGACTAGAAATAAGCCACTGGTTTCTAGAATGAGAAAGAAGAGGAGTTTAGAATGCTCTTTGTTAAAGTTTAACAGTGAAGAAAAGAAAAAAGGTACAAAAAGTAAAGATAGTAAAAATGGAATAAAGTCTCCCTATGGGTGAGAGAAGAGAGTTTGTTCATGATATCGACCAGAAAAGTTAAGAAGTTAAACCAAAAGAATAAACAAATAAACAAAAAAAAGTAACTCTTAGTGGTGAACTTTGATTTAAAAGGGGAGGATCTGTTGATTTTCTATGTTCCCATTACTATATTAGTAGAAATTAAGTTATTTATACACAATAAGAGGTATATAAATAGTTTAATTGACATGTTAATTTTGATGTAATTTATTAAGCTGGTAAATTTTGACATATGCATTTACTTTTACATAAGTATGTATGTATTTGAAAAATAATTTTATCAATATTCAAAACATCACTCAATTTACTGATTACATTGTTAAAATTCCATAATAATTCTCTACTTTATAACTTCATTTTCCTTCATCTTATACATTTTTCTCAGAAAAAGTGATATCAGAATTTTGATTAAATTTAAATATATTTTTTAATTATTATATGTTAAGAGACAGAAATTTTACATACTTTCATATATTTTCATTTTAAAATGCATGAATAAAAGGCTTAGCTTGTATATGGGCATCTCTCCAATAATTTAGAATTGAGACTATCAAGTAATACAGCCTTTGAAAGCATTGAACATAACCTGCTAATTTAACTGATAAGGGAATGGAAGCCAAAGCATCAAAATGAGTTGAACATATTTACATAAGTAATACATGGCAAAACCTGGGAATTTGATTTTCTGATTATGAGTTCAATATTCTACTCTTTGGTACTTTTATTTACTTCCTAGAAATTCTAGTGGAATAGAAAGTATTTCTCCAATTTTCTATTTCTAGACTTGATGCTTGTAGTGGCTTGAAATGTGATCTTCACTGATCATAAAATTTTCAGAAAAAAATGCTCTTTGTTACTGAGAGTAAGATTGAATGTAAGACAAACATCTTTTTTCCATGTTTTCTCATAGTAATACATCCAGTCCAGAGGTGGACAACTGAAGTGATTCTCTTATGAGACCTAGAATTATATTATAATATCAAGTAACAAACATAAAATCAATAATCATGTTTTCCTTGGAGATTGTAGCAAGAAATGATGCATTTTCTGATCTTTCTATCTAAATTTATAATACAGTTTATTTTGAGCTACTGATATATGTTTTAAATATGTAAATCAGACAATATTAAGAATCTTCTAGAACACTTTGCTAAAGCATCACTGTAGTGAATTGTTTTGTAAAGTAAAAACTCTTTTATAGCAAGGATAATCTTTCTTTGGTAAATCTGCTTTCATGTCTGTTTTTCTGAAATTTAATTTTGCAAAACTAGAGCACAGTGAAAAAAAAGATCTGAACAGATATATCAGCAGAGAAGATATCCAGATGGCAAATAAACATATGAAGACATGATGAACATCATATGTCATTGGGAACTGCAAAGTAAAACAATTATGCAATAATGTGATACACCCATTAGAATGACTAAAACCAAACACTGACGTCACCAAATGCTGACAACGATTGGGAGTAACTGGAATTCTCATTCATTATTGGTCAGAATAAAAAATGGTACAACCACTTTGGAGGAAAGTTTGACAATTTCTTAGAAAGCTAAACATAGTCTTCTTGATGAGTAACATCCAGCAATCATACTCCTACGCATTCATCCAAATGAGTTGAGTACTTGTGTCCACACAAAAACCTGCATATAAATGAATATAAAAGCATTATTATTAATTGCCAAAAATGGAAGCAACAAAGATGTTCTTCAATAGAGGAATGGATAATATTATACATCTATACAATGAAATATTGTTCATTGATAAAAAGAAATGAGCTATCAAGCCATGGAAATACATGAAGAAAATTTAAATTCATATTGCTATGTGAATGAAGCCAGTTTTAAAAGTGTACACACTGTATGATTCCAATCATGTGACATTCTTGAAAAGGCAAAACTATAGAGGCAGTAAAAAGATCAGTGGTTACTAAGGGGTTGTGGGGAGAAAAAGGATGAATAGGGAGAATATGGTACTGTTATGGTGGGAACATGACATTATGCATTTGGCAACATTCATAGAACTGTACAGCACAAAGAGTGAACCCTGATGTAAGCTATAGACATTAGTTAACAATAATGCAATGCTATGGATTGAATTATATCCTTCCCCCAGTTCATATGTTGAAGCCCTAATCCCCAATGTGGCTGCATTTGGAGATAGGTAATTAAGGTTCAATGAGATTATAAGGGTAGGGATCTCTCTCTTTCCACCCCCCAAGGCATACACCAAACAACCTAAGCACACAACAAGAAGGCAACTATCTTCAAGCCAGGAAGAGAGATCCCATTAGAACCCAACCATACCAGCATCCCGATCTCAGGCATGCAGCCTCCATAATTGTGAGAAAATAAATTTCTATTGTTTAAGCAACCCAATCTATGGCAGCCTGCACTAAGATATGTATCAATACTGGTTCACCAGTTGTAACAAATCTATCTCACCATTGAGAGATACTAATAGGGGAAAATATGGGCCTGGAGAGAAGAAATATGGACTGTAGAGAAGAGAGCCTTTTGTGCTCTCTGTTTGGTTTTTTCAGTAAACCTAAAACTGCTCTAAGAAATAAAGCCCATTCATTAAAACAACAAACAATAACTAAAAGCTTCTGCACAGCTAAGGAAATAATCAACAAAGTAAATAAACAACCTATAGAATAGGATAAAATATTCACAAACTATACATCTGATAAAGGGCTAATATCCAGAATCTACAAAGAACTCAAGCAAACCAGCAAGAAAAGGCAAATAGCCCCATTAAAGTGGGCAAAAGACATAAACAGAAGCTTTTTAAAAGAAGATAGACAAATGGCCAACAAACATATGGACAAATGCTCAATGTCATTAATCAGGGAAATGCAAATTAAACCACACTGAGATATCATCTTACCTCAGTAAGAATGACTTTTATTAAAAAGTCCAAAAACAATAGAGGCTGGTGTGGATGCAGAGAGAAAGGAATGCTTATATGCTATTGGTATGACTGCAAATCAGTACAACCTCTGTGGAAAATACTATGGAGAGTCCTCAAAGAATTAAAAGTAGACCTACCATTTGATCCAGCAATCCCACTACTGGGTATCTATCCAAAGAAAAAGAAGTCATTGTATCAAAAAGACACCTACACTCGAATGTTTATTGCAGCACAATTCACAATTGCAAAGATATGAAATCAACCGAAATGCCCATTGATTCATAAGTTGATTAATAAAATGTGGTACATGTATACCATGGAATATACCTCAGCCATAAAAAGGATGAATTAATGCCTTTTGCAACAAGTTGGATGGAACTGGAGACCATTACCATAAGTGAAGTATCTAAAGAATGAAAAGCACCACATATATCTCGCTATTAAATTGAAACTAACTGATGATCACACATATGCACAGAGGGAAGTAAAATTCAATGGAAATCAAGCTTAGGGAAGCAGGGGAGGAACAAAAACCTACCTAACCATTACAATGAACACTATTTGGGTGATGGGCACACTTACAGCCCTGATTCAAGCATTACAGAAGTGATCTGTGTAACCAAAGACATTTGCAACCCCTTAATATTCTGAAATTAAAAAAAAACAATAAAAGAAACTCAGAAACACAAATATGTTTCCATGTCCCCATTAATCACTCACTCACCTTAGCTGCCAAATTTTTTGATAGAGGCAGATGATTCTTATAAAGCCAACAATGAACTAAGAAGGAGCCATGGATTTTAGCCTTTCTTTTACCAATTAGGTGAGTGTGACTTAAGGATGTTTATCAAAAGCTCCTTAGCTTTCAATTTTTAAAATTACAAGTTAAGATGTGATAAATTTATTTAAACAATTGCTTAGCCTGTTTCTTGATCTAACTGTATTTTTACTTCTTGTATTTTTATTTGTTTAAGGGAATATGTCTAACTTGGGAGCCACAAGGTCAATTTACTGAAATATAAATAGTAAATTTATCTTTTCAAAATAATGCAAAAGCAATGGTTTTGTTACTGGGATTGGTTATTTTGGAGTTTATGACTATGTATGTGTGTATGTGTGTGAGAGAGAGAAAGTGAGAGACAGAGAATTTTCAAATTTTTATAGTGAATGAAAATTAGTAATTTTAATAATATGGGGTTTTGAAAATTTTTAAAATGTGCTTACATTTCTGATTTTATGAATTTTAATGTGAGTTTGCATGAGTTATTAAAATTGCAATTACGAGAAAAATGGCGGATTAGGGGTGACCTCCTGGCTCTCTGCTCCCAGAGTGGGAGGTGAAGAACACGGACACCCACACGCGAGTGAGGCGCTTTCCCACAGGATCGGCTTTGCGAATCTGCAAAGAGGCAGCGGGGGACAAGCAGCGCCGCTGATAAAGTAAGGAGAATGGGAAAAACACCCTCGAATACCAGAGAGTGTGAGACAGAGGGAAGTTCAGCACTGGTCAGCCGCGCCCGCGGCGGGCTGGCCCGGGCAGAGAGATCTGACTCACAGGAAGGCGACTCTTCCTTTACCAAGCCCCACTCCCACGCAGGCAGGAAAGTGCCAGAAGTCGGAGGGAAGCGGTAGCACAGACTGCCAAGCGGTGGGGAGCCGAGACAGGAGCGGGTCCATTGTGAACGCGCCGGAGCACGGCGCTGGGGCAGCAGCGGAGGGGAGGGGCTGCTCGGAGCGGGTGCTCCGTGGATCGGATTGGACATCGCCGGAGCCTGCAGGGGAGAGTTTGGAGGCAGCTTCTTGCCACGGGAGACCGCCAGGACTAGATGGCGGGAGGGGAACTCCATAAAAGAGGCTCTTCCCGCGGAAACCACTGAAGTTCGGTAGGTGCTGGGAGGGACACAACACAGAGTTCTTCCGCAGAGGTCAGCGGGCACCACCGGCGGCTCTGGGAGGCTGCGCCGAAGGCTCCAGACACGCCTTCCTGGGCAGTCGGTTTCGGTGCTGACTAGCAGAGGGTGGGCAGCCGCAATTCAGGGAACCCAGAGCCTGCGACCG
>CAUYSK010101433.1:0-34383 GCA_963575035.1 Avahi laniger
TTTAAGAAACAATGGTGATATAGCACCTTTCGTATACTCCTGGAAAGCGCTGGAACACATTCTACTAAACAAGGTATCCCAATAATGGAAAAACAAGCACCACATGTACTCACCATCTAATTGGTATTAACTGATCAACACATAAGTGCACATATAAGAATAACATCTATTGGATGTTGGGCAGGGGGAAGGAGGAGCGGGGAGGGGACGGGTATATGCATACACGAAGAGTGCAATGCGCACCACGCGAAGGATGAACATATTTGAAACTTGGACTGAGTGGGGGAGGGGGAGCAAGGGCAACACACGTAACCTAAACATCCGTACCCCCATATTATGCTGAAATAAAAAAAGTATGCAAAATATCCTAAGTATTAAAAAAAATTTCGATAGATTAAAATAAATTCAATAGAAGTACAAGTTGAATTCCATTACATGTATATATTCTATATTAGTGAAGTCTGGGCTTTTAATGTACCCATCACCCAGATAGTGTGCATTGTTCCCAATAGGTAAATTTTCATCCCTTACCCACTCCCAACCTCTCCCCTTTCGAGTCTCCAATGTCCATTATACCGTTCTGTGTGTGCTTGCATAGCCATAGCTTAGCTTCCTCTTATAAGTTAGCTTCTGCTTATAAGTGAGAACATGCAGCCTTTATTTTGTTGTCCCCAAGTTACTTCACGTAGGATAATGGCCTCCAATTTCATCTGTTTTTTCATTTCTTTTAGATACAGGGTCTCGCTCTGTTGTCCAGGCTATTGCAGTGGCACCATTTTAGACAACTGCGACCTCCAACTTCTGGGCTCAAATGATCCTCCTGCCTCAAACTCCCAAGTAGCTAGGATTACAGGCGTGCACCACCATGCCCGGCTAATTAAAACATTTTTTTGTACAGGCAGGGTCTTGCTGTTTTGCCCAGGCTGGTCTTGAACTCTTACACTCAAGCTATCCTCCCACCTTGACCTCCCAAAGAGCTAGGATTACAGGCATGAGCCACCGCACCTGGCCCAGTTCCATCCAAGTTGTTGCAAAAGACATGATTTCATTCGTTTTTATAGCTGAGTAGTACTTTATGGTATATACATACCACATTTTCTTTATCCATTCATCGGTTGATGGGCACTTAGGTTGATGCCATATCTTTGTGACTTTGAATTGTGCTGTGATAAACATATGAGGGCAAGTATCTATTTGATATAATGATTTCTTTTCCTTTGGATAGATATACAGTGGTGGGATTGCAGGATTGAATGGTAAATCTACTTTTAGTTCTTTGAGAAATCTCCATACTGTTTCTATAGAGATTATACTAATTTACATTCCTACCAACAGTGTATAAGCATTCCCTTTTCACCACATCTGCACCAGATGCTATAGCCTTTGGTTTTCTGCCAGTTCAGTCAATAGGAGCCCTGCGTGGCAGAAAACCAAAGGCGGTAACAGCCCTGTTGGTGTTGTCCATACTGATCAGTCTCTAGCATCAGAGACGAGAGTGGAGAAGGGTGTGGGATAGAACTGAAGATGCAAACAGAAGAAACCAACACTGATGTTCCGAGGAGATTTTAGTGTTTGACTTTCCCCAAGCCTCATTAACAGACTCTATTGCAACATGTTCTTCATAGCACTGTCCCATTTTCTTTAGCTCAGCAGGTTCACATAAACTGTGGTTTCTCCTAAGACAGTGCTTTCTGAACCTTTTCTTTTTAAGGAACTCCTAATGGCAGAGGGGAAAGAATAATTCCCAGGAAATCTGGTAACATAGCTTAAAATTTATTGTTCCCACGAAATTTCTTCTAAGTTTCTTTCTGTTTGTTTCAGCTAAATAATTGATGTGAGTTTTGAGTTGTACTACATAGAACATTTATTTGATCTTATATAGAAATTACTTACAAAAAGGAAATTACTTACAAAAATACCCTGACTTTTTAAAATAGTTTTTTCAGACCTATCAGTTTCCAGTAGTTGGGAAAAATAAATTGTAGATTTTTTTTTCTGAATCCATAAAATATCAAGAGCCATAAACATTAAATCTTCACATTCCATGTGTCTACTGTCATTTCCTCTACTGCTTTTCAGTAGAACTCTGTTCATTGGGGCTACTGCTTTGTTAAAGAAGATAGAATAGGTACTGCATTCTACTTTTAGAGACTTACAATCCAACTTCAAATAGTGGAAACTCTGAGAAATTCTGCAATTAAAAATATACCTTTTAATAACCACATATGTTTCAAACTTAATGAACCGTGGAATCCTTTTCTACTAAACACCTATTTACATTTCATGGAACACTAAATAAAGTTGATAAATGTCGCTCTAACCTAAGGAAGAACAAACAATAAAATGCTTCAAGTATGTAAAAGTTTTTCAAATGAAGATTAGCTGTGTTTCTTTTGTGCTAATGCCTGTTGCCTAACACCTTATGAGCCTCTTCCTCTTTGGTCCCATAGTTCTTTGTATCTCCTTCATATTTGCGTCTCCTTGTGCCTACTGGTGCTTGACACACAGAAAGCATTTAATAGACACATATTGAATTTGAAACATATTAAGATCATTAGTTAATTTTTATTTTGTTTAAGTCTCCTCCAGCATCTTTTATAATAGAGACCATTATGTACTCATCAAATGAGTACATAAACATTTTTAGTTAATACCAGAATTTGGAAAACAAAGAGTTGATGATAAAAAGAAAAACTATAACGTTGCTTGTAGGTTAATGTATAGAATTGCTGGGGGAAATTCAAAGAAAATTTATTTTTTTACCAATGCAATTGGCCAGGTACTCATTGGGAGACATACCTGGAGATGATTTTGTACTATGCACTGATTTTGCCTATAAGGATATAAATCAAATTACAGTCAATGTTTCAGGTCATGCAGTGACATCTAGTGTGTGTAGGAGACAGTATGTTTGATTCACACTTTCACCTGAGTCTCAAAAAATAACACCAGTTTTTTTAGTCTTTTTAGTTTTTGGTCTTAAAGTTGTAAACAAAGGGAGTGATCCCTAGGTTGAGACAAGAAAGTGGCTAACTCTAACTAATTACTCTAACTAATTACAACTAGTTTCTTTCTCTCCCAGGGCTACAACATGCAAAGCTTTGGCCACTAAGAGACTCTCAGATCAAACTCTGGAAAAAGGCCTTTCATTTTTTTTTCTCAGAGGATTATAAAGTTTTTTAGGTGGAATCCCAGCTTTATTTCATTAATCGAGGCTGGGAGATCTGCTTGTAATTTAAAATGTTTAGTTTAGATATTGAACCTAATTTGCTTTTTAGCAACACCTATTTGTATTATTAAGTATATTTTAACCTCATTTTTACCCTGTACTATGTTATTTGATTTCATTTATTTGCTAAATGTTTTAGTAGCAATATCAGGACTTGTCTCACAGATGCTGTGACCCTTTTAGGGTCTCAGGGAATTTAGAAAAGAGAGAGTATTTAAATACAAGCACAAAATGTTCCAGCCTAAGAGCGACTCAAAGAATGCAAATCTCACCATGATTTATTTTCAGCCACAGTATTACAATATTTTTCTCAGTCTCATCCCAATTTCATGTGCCCGCCCAAATCAAAGGGACAATCCTAACAAAAGGGGCAAGGGTAAAGGTTTCTGAGGTATATATTGTTTCCAAAATCCTTGTCTGGTTCTTTGTCATTTTATTACGTACAATAACACCTCATAGGCCATAGCCAGACCCTTTGGCTTCCCAAGTTGGACTCATTTATTCAGCAAGTGGTTACTGAGTGTTTAGGACATGCTAGGAGCCATTCCAGGCTTTGACAAAGACCCTGCACTTGGAGAGTTTGTATTTTATCTGGGAAGACTGAAAACAAACACACACATAAAGCAAACATGGGTAATAGGAAGCATGTGTTGAGAAAGTGCTATTTTAAATAGGTGGCCAGGGAAGATCTCAGTGAAGAGATAACTCACATTTGAGTGGGTTAGGAAGATATTTGAAAGAAGAATATTTCAGGCAGATGCAACCCAAAGACAAAGGCAAGAGCGCCTCTGGCATGCTTTAGCAATAGTGCAATGCCTGATGTGTCTAGAGTGGAGGGGGAGAGAAGGGAGGAGAGAGAGAGACAGAAAGAGAGGTTATAAGTTCAAGAAGGTAGCAGAGAGTCATAAAGGTGAGTTAGGTGATTTATGCCAGTGGAGGGTTCTAAGCAGTGAAGTGGCAGAACCTAAATTTCTAAATTATATTGCAAAAGGATCACTCTGGCTGCTGTCTTTTGTCAACAGCATTAGCAGAAAGACTAATTATGAACTATAATAATAATGCAGAGAAAGAAGACAAGGGCTCAAATAAGAGGGTAACCTTGAAAGTGGCAAGAAAGGTAATCAGATTCTGGATCTGTTTTGAAACGGAATTGACTGACAGTTTGGATGTGACATATAAGAATAAGGGCAACATAAATGATGACTCCAAGATAATCACATTGGCTTCAGGAAGCATCCATGTAGCTGGCAAGATAGAATTGCTAGTTACTGAGAAGGAGATGAATGCAGTGGGAGCAGGTTTGTGGGAAGATTAAGAGTTCACCTTTGGAAATGCTAACTTGGAGAAATATACATCTAAATATAGATGGCAATAGGAAATTACATCTGTAAAATTTCAGAGTTCAGGAGAATGGTTTTGGCTGAAGAGATGAAGTTAGATGACACGAGATACTGATGGTATTTTAAGACAAGAGAGTGGATGAGATCACGTAGGGAAGTGTAGACAGAGCAGACTCAGGTCTGCAATGGAGCCCTGGGCGCTCCAACGTTTCCAGTAGTTCTCAGCACATTAGGAGCACCTGGGGATCTTTTACAAAATTCTGTATCAACTCACCTGTCAACTCGCCCCCAGTGATTCTGATTTAATTAGTCTGGCTGAGGCCTGGGCATCGATGTATTTTAAAAACTTACCAGGCAATTCTTCTGTGTATCCAGAATTGAGAAACACTGGTCTAGAAGCAGGAGGGATTAGGACGTATCAGCAAAGGAGGTGGAGGCAATGTAATCTGTGAGGTAAAAAGCAAATCAGAGAGCCGGAGTGCAGATTTCAATCAAAGAAATTGTTCCAAGAAGGAACAGAAGATCAATCAAATACTGAAAGGAGAGAGCTGGTGTCTGGCACTGTGGAGAGCACTGTTGTACAAGAACATATTCTTTAAGAGATAAGGACAAAAGACTGATTGGGAGGCCACGCGAGAGAATGAGAGAACTAGAGAGAGCAAGAACAACTGTTCAGAGGCTTTGCTCTATTTGGAAGCAGAGAAATGGGTGGGAGGTGGGAGTGGATGTGGCATTGAAGGAGGAGGATTTTTGGAAATCTATCAATCTCTCTTGATAGGCGCTACTAAAATTTGCTTGTATGGTTGTGGGAATGATCTCGCAAAGAGGAAGAAATTGATGAGGCAGGAGAAAGGAAAAATTTCTGGAAAAATGTCCTTGCGTATTGAGGACGGACTTAGATCCAGTGCAAAAATTAAGGAGGTGGCCGTGGTTTGAAGCAGAGCAGATCATCCACGGGAAGCATTAATAGGAGAGAAGGCAGAGGATAGGGGAATGGATTCAGGAGAGTTTCAAGACATGGTGGAACTTCTTTTCAGATTGTTTTTGTATTTCTTTTGTCTCAACGAAATAGAAAGCTAGGGAAGGGAATGTGTTAGACGTGTGAGGAAAGAAAATACCATAATTCTAGGAGAAGGGGAAGTCAATGGACCAAGACCACAGGAGATTATTGGTCATAAATTAAATTTATGCTAGTTATTGCAATTCTGTATTTTTCACTAGCCACAGTCAGCTGTGTGGGTACAGGTTCAGAGTAAATGAAGTGAATAAGCAAGATAATTGATTTTATCAGGGTTGGGGTCTTGCCAAATGAATACAACAAATAATGTAAAAGTGAGAGTTCTATGGGTGAATACAAAGTATAGTGATGAACAATGCAGTCTCACATTGGTCAAAGTTAAAAGAGGGAGGAGATGAGAAGCAGATGAGTTGGTCAGATAAAATAAATCAGGTCCCAATGAGGGTGAAGATAAATTGGAGTCTGGAGTCCAAAATGCTGGAAAGATAAGAGGTTGTGCTCAGAGAGGAGAGACTTGAAAGTGAGATTATGGAGAAGGTGCAGCTACTGGTAATCTATGTATATATGACCTACTGAATGATCAGAGCTGAGAGGGGCTGGGCTACGATGACTGGGGTCCATGGAGGGGTTGGGAACAACTGAACTGAGAGGCTTGGGAACCGGAAGCCTTATCTACAAGGATGCTGAAACCACCAAAATACATGTCAGGGGGACTGTTTGTGAGAATGATGGTGATGCCAGTCCAAGCCTTCAAGGAAAAGGAGGATGACGCTAGAGTCTGTAGCTGACTATCACAAAGCAAGGTGGCAGGTGGTGCAGACTTTAAAACTGGGTTTTTAGGGAAAGAGGATCAATTGTTTGGAAGCAATAATGAGGAGCAGAAAGACCACCTATACCGCTATCAGGCACAATGAACAATGTCCGTGGAACAGAAAACAGCTACCACTTGAGAGAGCTAACGGCTTTTTACACTAGATGATAGTGAAAGCCATATTTGTAAATTCATTGGCAGCAGCAAGATGTCATGGGGGTTAAGACTGTGAGCTCTGGAGACTAATTGTTTTTATCCCCAGTCACAGTTCCTTTGCTAACCTGCTAACCATAATAGCTCTGTGGCATTAATGCCTTGGTGCCTTGTCTTCTTCATCTTTAAAATGGGGAGAATGGTAATATCTGTCTCAGGATTACTGCTCAGAATAAACGAGATAATACATGTTAAAACTCTCAGGATGCCATCTGGCACACATTAAGAGTATGCAGCCAATAATATTAGCCATGATGATGATGATTACTCATTTTTAATTTGCTTTTGAGGAGTGAAAAAGATTATTATTGTTATTATTATTTTTTTACTCATTTTTAATTTGCCTTTAGAAAGGAGAAAAACAGATGTCTGGCAAAGAATGAATAAAACTGTTTTCTGCCCAGCTGAGTTTGTTCCAATTTTGTTTGAACATTTGGTCTCCATATGATATATATTAGGCTTTTGTAGCATCAGGTTGCTATAATATTAATAATTCTCAACATATGTTATTTGCTAATTTTTTAAAAATCCCTAAACACTCTGAGAAAAGAAATTTTAAATAAGGGACCATCTGTTGGATGCCTGGGCCCCCTGACATAGTATGAATTTTAACCCATAGAGTAAAATAAATGTCCATTGAGTACATAATGATAAAAATACATAATAGGATTTAAAAAATTCCATTTTTTTGTTTGTTTTCAGTCTCTCTGTATTTTTTAGGTGAAATGTACTTCTCATAGACAACTTATTCCTGCTCTTTTTCTCCTTCCAACTTGAGAGTTTCTGAATCTTATTTAGTTACTTTTACAGATTTACATTTATTGAAATTGTGGGCCTCTTGGAACTTAATTTCACCATTCTATTTTGAGAATTTTAATTTCCATAATTCCTTTTGGTTTTTCTTCCTTTGCTCATTACCCTGAACAAATAAAATTCTTCTGCTTCTTTGAAAGTTATACATTCAAATTTTATTCATCTAGTAGTTACCCCCATAATATTATTCAGATTCCAACTTATGCTGATTCTCCCATATCAATCTCTAAAGCTTATCAATATTTATGTTTATGGCCTGAATAAGAAATAATCTAAGCAAATTTTCACTTCCCTCAGGTCACTGCCCCCTACTTTCTTCTTCATTCAGTTTGGTGCCAGAGTTTTGTATGTATTTATTTTTCCATTGGTCATTTGTCTAGAGAACAAAACAATTCACTAATTCCCCTCCTTTACTTGTCATATCTGTTTTCATACCTATGGCTGTTCCCACCACTTCCAAGCTCAGGAAAAGCCCAGAGGGGTGGGGAGTGGGATCTAGCTGAGCTGGAGGCAGCCAAAAGTTCAGGGAAGTTAAGGCACAGTGAGGCAAATTTTGGCTAAGGACAGACAGGAAAGGCACTGACAGGCAAATCCTTCTCATTTTCTATTCTCTGAGATACTTGCTTGTCTGAAATATAATACATATGACCAACCCATCAGCTGTAATTTTCTGCACGCGTGTGTGTGTGATTATGTATGAGAGTGAGAAGCTGCCGTGAACTTGAAAACATACCACTTACACTTTCCCTCTTTCCTTTCTTCACTTTCCTTTTGCACTTATTCTTGCCACCATAGAACTGCAGCTTCCAAAAATCTTTAGCCTGTAAGCTTTACCTTGAGCTTTGTTTTCTAGGGAATATTTATAACATTATAACACTTCCAGTTTGGGATATCTTTTTATTTTTCTTAATTCTGGGGAATTCATTTTCATTGTTTCTTCAAATAATTGTGTTTAGAATTAGAAAAAAAAAATCCTAAAATTCCTAAGAAACCAAAAAAAGAGCCTGAGTAGCCAAAGCAATCTTCAACAAAAAGAGAAAACCTGGAAGCATCACATTACTTGACTTCAAATTATACTACAAGGCTATAGTAACCAAAATAACATGGTACTGGTATAAAAGTAGACACATAGGTTAATGGACAGAATAGAGAACCCAGAAATGAAACCAAATCCCTATTACCAACTGGCTTTTTACAAGGCAGACAAAACATGTAAACACTGGGGAAAAACAACCTATTCAATAAATGGTGCTGAGAAAATTGGATAGCCACATGCAGAAGAATGAAATTGGATTCCTATCTCTCACCATATACAAAAATTAAGTCAAGATAGATTAAAGACTTAAATGTAAAACCTGAAACAATAAAAATTCTGGAAGAAAATCTAGGCAAAACTCATCTGGATATTGGTCTAGGCAAAGAAATTATGACTGAGACCACAAAGCAAATGAAATGAAAACAAAAATGAATAAGTGAGACTTATTAATAATTAAACTAAAAAGCTTCTGCACAGCAAAGGAAATAATCGACAGTAAATAGACAACCTACAAAATGAGAAAAAATATTTGTAAACTATATATCTGATAAAGGACTCATATCCAGAATCTGTAAGGAAATCAACTCAGCAAGAAAAATCCCATTAAAACGTGGGAAATGATATGAACAGACATTTTTCAAAAAAAGATATACAAATGGCCAACTAACATATGGAAAAATGCTTAACATCACTGATTATCAGGGAAATGCAAATTAAAAGCACAATGAAATACCACTTTAACCCAGTCAGAATGGCCATCAAAAAACAATAGATGTTGGTGGGGATGTAGTGAAAAGGGAATGCTTATACATGTTGGTTGAAATGTAAATTAGTACAATATCTATGGAAAATAATATGAAGATTTCTCAAAGAACTAAAAATAGACCTATCATTCAATCCAGCAATCCCACTACTGAGTAGCTACCCAAAGGAAAAAAAGTCATTATATCAAAAAGATACCTGCAATCATATGTTTATAGCAGCACAAGTCACAATCTTAAAGATACAGAATCAACCTAAGTATCCATCAACCAAGGAGTGAATAAAGTAAATGTAGTATATATACACCATAGAGTACTACTCAGCCATAAAAAAGAATGGAATCATGTCTTTTGCAACAACTTGGATGGAACTGGAAGCCATTACCCTAGGTGAAGTAACTCAGGAATGGAAAACCAAATACTGCATGTTCTCACTTATAAGTAGAAGCTAAGCTAAGGGTATGCAGAGGCATATGGAGTTGTACAGTGGACATTGGAGATTCAGAAGGGAGTAGGGTGGGAGGGAGGTGAGGGATGAAAAATTACCTATTGAGTACAATGTATACTATTCAGGGGATGGATATGCTAAAAGCCCAGACATCACCACTGTACAATTCATCCTTGTAACCAAAAACCACTTGTATTCCTAAATCTATTGAAATAAAAAATATCCTATTTATTTTTCTTATCAAAACTTTTATTTTAATCTTCATGTATTGCAACCCCATTCTTTTCTACTTTTATCTCTTGTTTTTCCCTATTTGAAGAGTTCCTTACCCTAATATTCTAGCTTATGAAATCATTCTTTAGGTCTATCAAATCTACTTTTTAAAAAAACGCACCTACTGAGTTCCTTATTTCAGTGACTATATTTCTCAAGCTCACTGTCACTAGTTGGTTGTTTCCATACTTCATGTTCCTGCTTTATCTTGTCCATCATCTTTCCCATCTCTCTGAAAGCAAGTGGTTATTTTATATTCCTTTTCTGTTCCATTTGTTAAAGTTCTGCTTTTGCAGTGGCTGGCCAAATCTTTCAGCCACTTCTTGCTAATAATTTTAACTTTGAGGGTGGGGTAAAAGCCTGAGCCCTGTTTTCTGCTCCTCCAGGAGAGTTGGGGGGTATGGGACATGGGCCTTTTATGAATGAGCATTTCCAGAGTTACAATCTGCATTCAGATCCTCCCTCTCTTCTCTTCCCCACCCTTCATCACTCCTCACTGCGAAGAAACTTACCAGGATTTCTGTTTCAGTGCTTGAGTTATACAGGGGCTACCATTCATGCTGCAATTGTCCTTGGGTTTGTAAAGTGGTGTGGATATGGGACACTCAGATTCTTGTGCTTTGTGCTACTGGCTCCTTCCTGTATGCTTTTGGGTGCCTGCTTTGATCCTGCTGCTTCTAGCAGGTGCTGTGCTCAGAATGCTGCGTTATTGCCCAATAATCCTGCTCAGTAATCAGGGCAGGGCAATGTGAGAAGAGAAAAGTATACAGAAGGAATAGTTTCCCCTGCCTACGCACTCGTTGCCCATCCTGTTCCGTGGCCCCTGGCCTTCTCCCCAAAATCCAGATCTTTCATCACTTCCCATTCAAAACCCCTCAGGGGTTTTCAAGTGTTTTGATTAGATGCTGAGCATCACTCTAAGATCTATCAACCTTTCAATTTTTCTAGTCCATTTCCAGGTTTGGGTTTTGAGGGACGGATATTGTAGCCCAAGTTGGTTCACCGTCTTCTCTCCATTAGCAATATTAAAGAGATGTAAACCCTTCGGTGACTTCTTTTAAGCTACATTCTAAAGTGTAAATCACTTCATAGGTCATAGATCCCATCCCTGCTCTGGCCCCTCTTTCTCCCAGCTGGATGCCCCACTCCTCCACCCTACCCCTCTGCCCCCCGCTCCTGCAGCAGGGAGCCTGGTTCCGTGGGCACAAGCTGCTATTTTAGGCTTCAGTGTCCTTTTGCTACAAAAACCTTCCTCCTTTGTCTACAAAATTCCTAGAAAGTGTTTACCCATCCTTTCACCTTGAGCAAGCACTGAACAATCCTGATCATTTGTTTAGTCAACAAATATTTGCTGAGCATCAACCATGTACCAAACACTGGGATACACACTAAGGCAACAATGGTGATCATTAGCCCGTGCCTTCTTAGAATGTCAT
Source organism: Avahi laniger (assembly GCA_963575035.1). NCBI lineage: Eukaryota > Metazoa > Chordata > Mammalia > Primates > Indriidae > Avahi > Avahi laniger. Next base: position 11,379 of record CAUYSK010101433.1, read on the forward strand.
CTATGAGAAAGCTAGCTGGTAATTAACATGAAATTCTAATAAATGTGACAGGTAGTTGGTAAAGTATGTAGTCCTATGGAACCACGTAGCAGTGGTGCCCAATGTAATGAAAGAAACTAGGGAAACCTTCCTTCCCCAAATAACCTCTTGTACTAAGAGCTGGACAAAAGGGATCCAGAACATGTTTCCTGCAAAGGGAATAATATTATATGTTCAAAGACACTATAGCAGGAGAAAAAAGTATTTGAAGAATTAAAAGATTCATTTTGGTTGTAATATATGTCACAAGAGTGGTAAAAGTGTGGATAGATGACAGGTGCCAGCCCACTATGGACCCTGTTAGACATGTTAAGGAGTTTTACCCCCTGTATCCTACCAAAGGGCTATGACAGCAATTGCGTAATTCAATTTATTTTTGAAAAATCACTCTTGCTACTGCTTGCAGGAAGAACTGTGGGGTTGGAGTGACTGTAAGAGAAAGATTAGTGATGAAACTGCTGCATTTTAGTCCAAGTAAATGCTATGACTGAGTAGTTGAGAACAAAGTTCTCCTTCCCCTATTCTACTTCTGACTAGATATATACCATTGTTGTCATACTTATTGCATAGTATTTTAATTATTTGTCTACAAATATGTCTCCAAAATCAGACCTGAACTGTTTCATATAGCCAGTACATTTTTTTGGAAATATGGATTCTCAGTGCTGATATATGATACATCCTCGGCAAATCCCAGCAGAATGAATGAGTGAATGATCTTACTGAATTATTAGTTTGGCAGGATGGATTAAGAAGGTGGAACTGGAGAGGATAGTGTTGGCTTTTGCTAGGAATAAAGAAACTTTATTTATAGTAATAGGTTAAAAACAGAAGTATGAATATAGCTTTGAGTAGATTGCTAGCTAGTTGATGGGATGAGGGGGGATTTCTTTTCAATGAAATATGAGGAAAGAGCATCCGAAGGGGGATGGGAGGATAATAGGATATTTGAGGTGAGAAAAGATGTGAAATAGCCATTTTAGAAATGGGCTAAGGGAACATTCTCTCCAGAAAACTGTAGTAGGAGCGTCATGCCTTGAGTCCCATTCATGTTGAAAAAATCATTAAATAATCTAAATAGTTAAACATGAACTCCATTTTGTTGTTTTTACTCAGATTTATAGGACATTAAAAAGGACCAAATTCAGGACCCACAAATAAATTCCCCACTGCCTTTACTTCTTCCCGGTTGTCTTTTACACAGTACTCAGGTGGCTCTTTTTTTTCTGTGCACAAATAACTTATCCTTCCTATAGCATTCAGTTCTGTTATACCTTAATTTCCATGCCCTTCTAAATTCTTTATTTTGTAAATGAGTAACTATTCTTCCCTCCTAAGATCTTAGTATCTTTCTCTCACTATAACCAATCTCTGCCCAGGCTTTGATTCTAGGTGAGAGGCTAAGAGTCTAGGAAGGGAAACGAGTGCAGGTTGCTATCGCAGGGAGCTAGCAGCAGTGGGATAGTCTGCGAACATTCCCACCTTCATAAAATAGCACAGATAGTGTCCATGTTTTTTAGAACAGTGGGTCTCAACCATGAAAATGTACATGCTTACCTGCACAGCTTTTTAAAAATTCAGGTGTCTATGTATCTTCTTCAGGAATTCAGATTCAATAGACCTGAGTGTTTTTAAACTAGATCAGATGGGTCAATCTAATATACACTGTGAGTTAAGAATAGTTTTCTTATCCAATAAAAGGAAGAAGAAATTGACTTCAGGGCTGGGGGGAGCAAAATATAGTGAGAGACTAGAACCCTTTGTGGTGCCAGAAAGCAAAGAAATGCTCAAAACAGAGGCTTGTCAGAAAAACATGACAGAAACATCTGAAGGAAATAACAGCCACACTGGAGCAATTTGAGAAATAAAAGAACTAATGGTGGTATTGAATTTTAACCCATAGAATTAAATGCATTTCCATGAGTTCTTACTAATATGAATATATAATGAGTAAGTAATTGGGAGATACAGATAGCTTTTCCTTATAGTAGAATTCCAATTAAAAAAGTAGAAAAAAGGGAAATAAAGAAGCACTGTTAGGCCAAAAACATAGTAATAAATATCGCAGGTAAAACCCATCATGTGTACTAAAATTACAAAAGTTTGAAGAGAAACAAGATAAGTATCCCTTAGGATGCCTGTCAACTACAGAGGGAAAAATAATAAATTTTCAGTGGAGGAACCCAGCACACAGTGACGTAATGAAGTGATCAAGGTGAAGATCATCAATATAAGAAATATCAACATCATGAAACCCTAATATGCACGGAGAGGATCCAACATCATTTTAAAAATTATTCTTGCCAGAAATGAATATCTTCTCTAAGGTGGTGAAAAAACAAGGTGGCTCAGGGAGTCACATGTGTTTTCTCTTCGGGATGTAGTGCTCTCATTTCGAGGTCCCTGCCCAACAAATACAACTGGTATTCTTCCTGTGGTTGGGTCTTTCTCATTTTACAGAGAAAAGATTTTCTCTTTTTCTATGATTTTAGTCATGTTCTAACTAACCAATTTAAATATACCCTTCTATTCTTTTTGCTTCTAGTTCTTCCCTTGTAGCTCTTATCATAATGAGAATCACACCCTGTCCGTCTACTTGTTTAGTTGTCTGCACTGTATGCTCCTTGAAAAAATCATGTATAAAAGTCATACTAAAAGTCATACTAAAATATACTAAGAAAACAGAGTCGGAAGACAAGGGTATGAGTCTTGTCTATTACTTACTGACGTTATGCTCTTATACAAGTATTTTTCTTTTCTTTTTTATCTTTTTCTGTTATGGTTCCTAAATCTATAAAATAAAGGATTTGCAGATTTCCTGATATTGGAGAAAGATTATTATTTTAAATTTTAAAATTGTAACTCTAGTTTTGGTTCAGTAAGTAATGTATTTCTGGAACAATAGCTAACTTCTTTGGGCCTCGTTTTTCTTATCAGTATCAGAGATGGAAAATGGGTTTCACATAAAGTGAGACCCCTATTGAATAGGATAAGAGGCTTACATCTGCTCAGCACAATGCAGTACTGTAATTGGTTAGTGATTTCTGCCTTGGGTACATAAGGGTGCATAAAAATCATACGCTAGTCAGATTATTTTCATCCTTGGAATAAATGACTGTGTTCCATAAATTTCTGATAATCATGTCATTCTATGCATGTTAAATTGCTTCCATTTATAAGTGTTCCTAAGCCACAGACTAGGAGTTAATGAATAAGCCTATTGTGTCCAAGGCTGCTAGGACTTTTAGAAACCCATTTAGCCTAACTTTACTCAAAATTGTTGCTATTTCACACATACAAATATGATTCTGTTGATGAGCTTTAAAATATATATTTTCCAAAGCTTAAATAGCTTTATTTAATAGCCCACAGGGTTGATAACATGCTTATAAAATTTTGATTTTTGATATTGTTAGCAGAGTTAATCAATCAGTCATGCAGGTTTAACACTTTCCTTTGAGTTCTTTGTTGATTGAAAATAATTGAGCATAGCATGATATAATGCACCAAGGTAAAAGGATAGGAAAAAGTTCTAATAAGAAATAGCAGGTAAGTTAACAGGATAGTAGAAGTGATACTTAAATTTCCAGTTGGCTAACAGTGATGCAATGATGGATTCCAGCGCCACCTGCTGGCCATAAGTATTCTCTCTCTTTCTCTCACTCTCCCCGCCCCTCTCTCTCTGTCCCCTTTCTGTGAGTTTGTTGCCCCCTCACAGGCTTTTTGCTTGTATGATATCTACGTATGTAGACTTTATTCAGATAAAATTTCATCTTCAATCTATTGACAAATCAAGATATTCAATCATCAGCTTTTTATTGCTATAAAAGATACAGCAATAGGCTTCCACGGGAAATATTTCATGTGATAAAAATTCTAAAACTTATTTTCTCTTCTATTTTGTATTACAAATAGAATCCCACTGTCAGAAGCTTAAGTTAGGGGAGTTAGAAAAAATGGAATAAAGAAGACACTGTTGAAATCTGTGACATTTTGTTGCTCTGGGCTTGTTTTAGCACTTTAAGTTCAGTATTATTTCTTAGATGAATCTAGAATATTTTGAGTGTTCTGGATCTATCACAAATCATGGCTAGCATCCCAGCATAACATAATGTGGCCTGAAGATCTTTGTTTTTCAGAGCATGACTGTTTTGATTGGCTATTACTAACTGCAGATGTGGTCCATCTTTAATCTCTCTCCCTGTAGGACTGGTGGCAAAGGTGCCAGATGCTAAATTAAACTATTAAACATATGATGATGATAATATGAGCTGGACACCCACCTGTCTTACTAGAAAAAAATTCACTCATTTAAAAGTGGTATGTAGCAATATATTTGAGTTATTATTTATTTTAATTATCTTAATAGGTATAATGATTTTTATTTCAAGCAGTAATGCATCTTAAAGAATGAAGAGTTTTTGCATCTCTTTCTCCAGAGGTCTTAAAAATCAGACACCAAGCAATGCAGGCTGACTGAGGAACTGATTTGTTGGGAAGATTAGCATCTAAATTTAGTGGACTTAGGAGGGTGATTTGAGGTTTATAATTCTCCAAAATATTGGGGTGATCAAAGAACAGAGATCTCTTTTCAAGCTTAGTTTGGGTTTTCAAAAGTTTATCGATTGTTGGCATCATTGAGAATCTAAGGATTTATCCTACCATGCAATCTAAAGGAATCTGAACTCAGTCTGACCTCAGGAATGCTTCATTTCTTTGTTTCTTTCTTTTTTCTGGTCAGAGAAGGAGAACTCATTAGTGGTTCCCAGGGATAGATTTCATCTTGATGCTTGAGAAATAAAAGTCAATGCTGAGGGGTTGGCATATTGGCATCTGACATTTCTCTGCTGTTGGCTCCCCTACTGCTTTTCATTTCTCTTATAACTTATTTCAAAGACATTTTCTCTTCTATTTTGATAACTTCCAAAACAGTTTAAGAATCCTTTTAGTGACACATTATTATCTTCATGGGAATTAATCATCAAATCTGAATAATTCCCTGTCGATAGACAAAAATACATGGGCAGAAGACACCATGAGATAATATAAATCACGAATAGGTTATTTTTGTTAATAAATTTGAGTTCATGGAGATAATTGAATAGAAATTGCTTTTAAATTGCACAATTTATTAGTAAATTTTTATGACATCCATTATAGTTTCAAAAATTTCCTTTTGGTGCATAACAGATTTAATTATAATCCTGTTTTATACTTTTTAAAAAATGTGATTATTTTCTTTTTAAAGCAAGACAGTGATATTTAGGAAATATACCTGAAAACACCGTATAAAGGATACTCAAGTTTATTTAGCATATGTTGCAGGTATCTCAGAATATAGTTCTCCTTAGAAAGGCACTCCAAACATTTTTTAAAGCTATCTGATTAATTTCCACAGGAACACTAAGTAAAGTGGATGATATACGCTATTACGCTATTTTCCTAATAGAAAATTTTCATCATAAATTTAAGTTACTTGCCTAAGTTTTTATTGTCCAAGAACATGAACTATATCAATTTTTTAAAAGACTATGTTTTTAGAACAGTTTTAGGTTCACAGCAAAATTGAGAGGAAGGTGCAGAGATATATACTCTCCACCCTTGCTTTTGCATAGTCTCCCCGTTATCAACACCCTCCATCAGAGTGGTACATTTGCTACAATAATGAACCTACAAGGACACATCATTATCACCCAAAGTCCACAGTTTACATTAGGCCACATTCTTGGTGTTGTACATTCTATGGGTCTGGGTTTAGACAAATGTATAATAACACTTATCTATGATTATAGTATCATGCAAAGTATTTTCACTGCCCCCCAAATCCTCTCTATTCTGCCTATTCATCTTTCTCTCTCCTCAACCCCTGGCAACCACTGATACTTTTATTGTCTCTATAGTTTTGCCTTTCCCAGAATGTCAATATAGTTGGAATCATACAGTATGTAGCCTTTCCAAATTGACCTATTTCATTTAGTAATATGCATTTAAGTTTCTTCCATGTCTTTTCATGGCTTGACAGCTCATTTCTTTTTAGTGCTAAATAATATTCCATTGTTTGGATGTACTACAACTTGTCCATTCACTTACTGAACAATATCTTGGTTGCTTTTATGTTTTGGTAACTATGAACAAAGCTCCCATAAACATCTGCATGTATTTTTTTGTGTTTGTGGACATACATTTTCAACTCCATTGGGGTGAATACCAAGGAGTATAATTGCTGAGTCATATGGTAAGAGTGTGTATAGTTTTTGTAAGAACCCAGTAAACTATCTTCCAAAGTAGCTGTAACATTTTCCATCCTTACCAGCAGTGAAAGAGAGTTCCTGTTGTTCCTGTTGGTGGTGTTGGTGTTCTGGGTTTTGGCCATTCTAATAGGAGTATAGTGGTATCTCATTGTTTTAATTTACATTTTCCTAATGACATAAAGTGTGAAGCATCTTTTCATGTGCTTATTTGCCATCACTACATCTTCTTTAGTGTGCTGCCTGTTAAGGTCGTTGTCCCATTTTTTAATTGACTTTTCTTATTGTTGAGTTTTAAGTGTTCTTTATATGTTTTAGATAACGGTCCTTTATCAGATATGTCTTTTCCAATACCTTTTTCGAGTCTGTGGCTTATCTTTTTATTCTCTTGACAGTGTCTCTTGTGGAGCAGTTTTTAATTTTATTGAAGTCCATTTTATCAACTCTTTTTTTTCATGAATGTGTCTTTGGCATTATATCTAAAAAGTCATTGACAAACCCAAGGCCATCTATACTATCTCTTAGTACAGTAGTTTTACAGTTTTGTGATTCACATTTGGGTCTGTAATCCACTTTGGGTTGATTTTTGTGAAGGTGTAAAGTCTGTTTACATCTTGATTTTTGCATTTTGATATCCAGTTGTTCTAAACACCATTTGTTGAAAAGATTCCCTCTTTTTTATTGTATTGTTTTTGCTCCTTTGTCAAAGATCAGTTGACTATGTGGATCTATTTCTGGGCTCTCTATTCTCTTTCATCCATTTGTCCATTTTATTAACCAGTACCACACTGTCCTGATTATTGTAATCTTACAGTAAGTCTTGAAGTCACGTAGTATCAGTCTTCCAACTTTCTTCTCCTGCTTACATATTGTGTTGGCTATCTGAGTTTTTTGCCTTTCTTGATAAACTTTAGGATTAGTTCATGTAGATATTTGTCAATATCTACAAATAACTTGCCAAGATTTTGATCAGGATTGCATTAAATGTATAGATCAAGTTAAGTAGAACTGATGTCTTAATAATATTGTCTTTCTATTCATAAACCATGACATATCTCTCCATTTATTTAGTTCTTCTTTAATTTCCTTCATCACAGTTTTATAGTTTTCCTTATATAGATTTTATACATATTTTGTTAGATTTATACATAAATATTTCATTTATTGAGGTGCTAATGTAAATGGTATTGTAATTTTATTTTCAAATTCCACTTGTTCATTGCTGGTATATAGGAAAGTGATTGACTTTTATATATTAACCTTGTATCCTATAATCTTGCTTATTAGTTTCAGGAGATTTTTTGTAGATTCTTTTGGATTTTCTACATAGTCAATCATGTATCTGTGAACAAAGACAGTTTTGTTTTTTCCTCCCCAATCTGTATGTCTTTTCTTTTCTTTTCTTGTCTTATTGCATTAGCTAGGACTTCCAAGATGATGTTGAAAGGCAGTGGTGAGAGAATCTTATTCCTGATCTTAATGGGAAATCTTCAAGTTTCTCATCATTAAGTATGTTAGCTGTGGGGTTTTTGTAGATATCCTTTATCAAGTTGAGAAAATTTCCCTATATTCATAGATAACTGAGAATTTTTATCATGAATCGGTGTTGGATTTTGCTAAATGCTTGTTCTGTGTCTATTGATATGATTATGTGATTTTTTCTGTCTTTTTTTTTTTTTTTTTGAGATGGCATCTTGCTATGTTGCTCAGGCTGGTCTTGAATTCCTGGGCTCAAGCAATTCTCCAGCCTCAGGTTCCTGAGTAGCTGCTATTATAGGTATGCACCAGTGTGCTTGGCCACATTACTTAATTTTTCAAATGTCAAACTAGCCTTGCATACCTGGAATAAATCTCACTTGACGGTGATGTATAATTCTTCCTATACATTGTTGGGTTTAATTTAGTAAGGATTTTTGCATCTATATTCATGGGAGATAGTTGTTGGTAGGTCTCAGTCTTTAGGGAGCCTGTGATTCTGGTCTATAAATGTCACAAGTGTTTCCCAGTTTTTTTCTCCCCGTTAAGGTAGGACAGAATGGCCAGAGTGGGCTAGCGTTGGGAATTTCCCTTCCTCACCATCAGTTAGGTTCTAATAAATTGTCAGCATGTTAGGCTCTGATTAGCAAGGTTTGCCCTCAGGAGAAAGTAATTAAGAATAGAGTGCTCTGGCATGTTTCAAAAATGGTCTTTTCTTCTTTCCCTGTTGGAAGCAGGAGGGTTTTTTTCTTCCGTATTTAGCATGGGAATCTGCTCAAGCTCCTGGAGGTAGAACTCGCGAAAGCGTGGGGGCCCCTCATGACTGGGTTTCCCTGGAATTTTTAACTTTGAGACTTGTTCACATGTAGCATCCAGTGGTTTGTCAATTACAGTTCAGTTCAGTTTCCTATGCCAGCGCTGGTTCTGCTTCAGTATGTTGTGATTCTCCAACTGTAACTGCCTGTCTCTCCAATTTAGGGGACAACAGTGTTCTCCGTAACCTCACTTCTCTCACTGATCTAAGCATTGTTTATTTTTTGGTTTGTGCAGCTTTCTACTTGGTACGATGAAGTGGTGACTTCTAAACTCCTCACATGCAGAACCAGAACCCAGGAGAATTACATCTATTTTTAAACTAAGCAAACCAGATATTTGTTTAGTTTGCTCTTAATTAATTTATTCAATTAATATTCATTGAGCATCTAATAGTTTAGAACTCTCCTTTGTGAAATAAGTGATTTCCGTTCTCAGAAATCCTTATCCTTTGGGGGAAGACATAGAGACACATAAGTCAGAAATTTTCAAATAGTGTGATGAAGGTTTTTAGTCCAAAGATATTATATATAATTATATAATTATGAAAGTAAGACGCAATTATGTATGTAAAATAAAAATAAATACAATTATAAGACATATATAACTAATGCATAAATAAATGAGTACTTATGAAAAAGTAGGATAGAGACTTTAACAGTATTTCACACCCAGTTGTATGCACATTTAGTTGAAAGCTAACTGTATGTGACTGGAAATTCACTGCACAAACTTCTTTCTGGAGGTGAATATTGAGCTGTTTTCCAAAGGAGTAGAATTTAGTAAACAAAGTAGGAGCAAGAAGAACCAGTGTGTGTGTGAGATGTGCTCAGAGGTGTGCATTGCCTGCTGTAGCCAAGGAGCCACAGGTAGTTCCCTGTGGGCTCGTGAGAGGCAGATACGAGGCTGCAGGGGCTGATAGGACATGAAGATGAACACTGAACTTGGCCTTGGAATCTTTGGAGACACACTGAAGGATTTTTAAACAGATTGCAGCTGGGTTTTCCAAAGAGGACTCTGGCAGAGATAAGCTCTTTTTAAGGCTGTACCAATCATCAGGCAAGAGCCTGAACTAAGGTTGTAACTGTCAGAATAGACAGGAGAGGAGGGATTTGAGATTTGTTTATAGGATCAATTCTTTTTTTTTTATTTTCAAGTGTGCAATTTGTTTATTAGTCTGTGTGGAAGGTAGTGCCCATATCTTATTTTTTCTCATATGCCCAGAAACTATTATAATATATTTTTTTTATTTCAGCATAATATGGGGGTACAGATGTTTAGGTTACGTGTGTTGCCCTCGCCCCCCCTCCCCTCCTCAGTCCAAGTTTCAAATATGTCCATCCTATTGTGTGGTGTGCATTGCACTCTTTGTGTATGCATATATCCGTCCCCTCCTCCCTCCTCCTTCCTCCCCCCTAGGATCAATTCTTTATGAGGGAGGAGTGTGTCCTCTGTTTTGAGTGGCTGGTGAATACTGGTGCCATTTACTGAGTCGGGGAATACATCAGGGAAGAACCAGACTGAACAGTAGTTAAAGAGGTAAAAATAGACTTTATTTAGGACTACTGAAATAAGAGAAAAGAGATCTCACTATAGAACTGGGCTCAATTCCAAATTTGGCATGGGTGAATAGGAATTTATAGCCAAGGGGCAGAGTTGGGATCTGAAGGAAATCAAAATATTTTCCCCCAAAATATATTTCTTTGACATATTTTGAGATGGATTTCAGAGAGCCAGCAAAAAGGAGTAGCCTGCAAAGCTGGCTTTTGTGCGGAAAATTTACATCTGTGGAAAATCTGCATTGATGCAGCCAGGCCTTCCCTTGTCTGAATCTAGGAAACATTAATTGAGTCTGACACCTTTAAAGATCTGAAAGAAGCATTTACCATCTATTCTTTCTGAGGGCTGCTACCTTTGAGGTTTCATTTACATAACAAGACCACCTTTGCTAGCCCAGTCTCCTCTTCTCTGCCTCCCATAACCTATCTTGCCACTAAAACCTAATTTACCACTATAACTTGTTTTTGGCCATTCTCTGAGTCCAAATTCTTTCTGTAACCTCAAGATGGTATAAATTCAAAATAAAATTATAAGCCCTCTTGCCAGCTGAGTGGACCCCTCTCGGCCAAGGGGATCCCAGAAATATCTTAAAACTGAGTTCCTGATCATGAAGGGAAGGGAAGATGGATATACCTCAATATACCTTGTCATATCCCTTCCCTTTTGGAGTTTAGACACTGCAATTGACCAGCATTAATGTTCAAACAGAGATTGTAAGACTGAAAAAACATACTCTTTATGACAATAAGATACTAAATTATAATATTAACAGCACCTCAGGCCATGCAAAGCAAAGATTGACTCACACTCAGCAAGTCACCAATTTGCTTAACAGATCACTAAGTCTGTATATTATGCCTTCTCTCTGATTAAAAGACTTCCTTATCTTAAAACATTCTAAGCCTTTAGACAAATCTTTATTTCATTAACCAATTACAAATTAAAGAATGTCTGAACCCACCTATAACCTGTAAGCTTCTGCTTCGAGATGTCCTGCCTTTTTGGGCCAAACCAATGTATACTTTTTATGTATTGATTTATGATTTTATCTGCAATTCCTGTCACCCTAAAATGTATAAAACCAAACTGTAACTAAACTGCCTCAGGACCACTTACTCAGGCTTCTTGGGCATAGCTTCCTGGGCTGACAGTCACACATATTCAGCTCAGAATAAAACTATAAATTATTTCACAGAGTTTGTGTTTTTTCTGTTCTATATAAGCTTGTGTCTCTTGTTGGGAGGGTGGGTCTTCATTCTGAAGACTCCTGTGTATGCATTACAGGGACCAAGGCCCTTGGCTCCATAAAGGTTTGCTGGAAAATCACTGACATGAGGCAGATTGATTAATTGGAGAAAAAGGCATGTAAATTTGATTTAAACGTGTATACACAGGAGCCTTCAGAATGAAAACTAAACTTCTCGATGAGGTACGTAGATTCTAAAAGAATAGGGGCTTGGATTGTAGCAAACAGGTTTTAGTGTCAAGACAGGTTATGCGAGGGAGCTAGGAAACTTGGCTAGAAAAAGCGGTCTCCTTACGCAGCTAAAGCTTCACAGGTAGCAGCCCTCAGAAGGAACAGATGGTAAATGTTTCTTTTTGGACTTTTGAAGGTGTTAAGCTATCAATTAATTTTTCCTAGGTAGGATAAGGAAAGACCTGGCTGCATTAATGGGGATTCTCTACAGATGCAAATTCCCCCCACTCCGCCCCCAAAACACAGCCTTGCAGAGGATATCTATCTGTGAGACCTATGGTATCCATCTCAAAATATGTCAACGTAGTATATTTTTTGTTAAAATATTTCTAATTTCCTTCAAACTTAATGATAAATTTGTATGTCTTATTTCTAATCAATCTGCCTTTTGTGAGATGAAAGCTAAAGCTTTCCCTTTATCCCTACAGTAAGAAAAGTTACCAGGAGGAAACATCAGGGATAAGGGAAGTTCTAGGTAAACTGAGCTAACAGGATTCTTGTCAAAGACAGGCCAGAGTGATCATGAAACTGCCCTTTACACAAATCAATAAAGGGGTGCAAGTCAAGAACTGGGTAAGTGCCCCAACAGCTCTGTTAAGGAACCCACTTAGCTAAAAGTAATGATAATAATTAGTCACTGTCCATCATTGTTACTCTGGACATCATCCTTTCAAAACTTAAATGTAGTTTCTGAGATACCTTCCAGGTTTCAAATTCCAGTGGATGTGCAGACCTACCCAGACCAGTGGCCCATTCCAAGAACCTGACTCAACTGGAATTGTGACCCCAGGAACTGAAGCATGATTTCTACATCCATATAATTTGGCCTGAGCCTAGCCAATTAGCAAACCTAATTGTCTAATCCTTGGCCCACCAAACTGCCTTTCAAAATCTTGTCTCCCAAATTCTCAGGGAGATGAGTTTGAGAAATTCCTCCTGCCTCCCTGCTTAGCACTGTGTGGAACTTTCTCTGCTGTAAAGGCTGCTATCTCAGTGTATTGGCTTCCTCTTGAGCAGTGGGTGAAGATCCTGGTTGGACAGTAACAATCAGACATCTCCCGGGGGATGTGGAGGATGAGGAACTCGATTAGATTTCAAGGATGATCAGATAAGTAGGATGGGGGATTCTGGGTAAACCAAATTAGCAGGGTTCTTGCTAAACTGCATTTTGCAAGTAAGTGCACACATAGGCCCTAGGAGAAGGTTCAAAAGCCTGACTAAAGTTTGGTCAAGCAAAAAATCTTTGTCAAGAGGAACAGACTTGGTGAGAATGACTGACTTCTACCCCACTGCTTGTACAGGCAGTCAGATATATTTTTTTATTTTACATATATTATACTTCATCAATAAAAATACATATCCAATAACATTTTAAGCTGGCAACCAACTTTACATATATTTTAATGACTTATTTACTTATATGATTTTTTGCCCAGTGCACGACAGACATTTTAAAAGGATAAGATTAAAATATATTAATATCTATGCATCGAAGCGCTAATATTTTCTTTCCATACTCCATTGATTGCCTTGTGAACTGCAACTCGGAAGCCTCTGCTTTAAAACAAGTCTGTAGATGAGGTCTCCCAGAAATAATCATCGAGTTGGAAAGATTAGAAGCGTGGAGGTGCAACCTTGGCAATACCCACATTTAAAAATACAGTTAAGAGCTAGACAGAAGCAAAGGAGACCACAAAGAAATTGAGATGGAATGGCCAGAGAGGTGAGGGACAATCCCACAGAAGCTGAAGGAAGACAATGTTCCTTGGGTTTATTGCACCCATCCACACCTTTTTGTGAGTGCATGCTCTGTGACAGGCACATTCAGGAGACCCAGAGACTCAGTGTAAAATAAGATATTGTCCTTGCCTAAGAGAGACAAAAAGTAAATGAAGGAAACCAAACTATTTCAACTCAAAATATCTTCTTTGATATAGTTCGGGATGGCTATTCAGAAGGGCTGGAAATAAAAGAATGGCCCCAAATCTGTCTTTTTCTGGGAGATATTTGCATCTGTAGAGAAAATCTGCATTGATGCAGCCAGGCTTTCTCTGAGGTCCTCCCTTGCCCAGATATGAGAAAGATTAACTGAAGAGTCTGACACTTTTAAAGGCCTGAAAGAAACATTTATCATCTATTCTCTCTAAGGGTTGCTTTCTGTGAGGTTTCATCTATATAACAAGATCAGCTAGCCAGGCCTCCTTTTCTCCCATAACCTGTTTGGTCCCAATCCGAGTCCTCCATTCTTTCTGTAACCTCAAGATGATATAAAAACATTAACTATCCGGTCATTTCTTGGAGATCTTATATTTTGAAAAGACTCCCGTGCACACTAATAAATTTGTGTGCTTTCCTTCTTATTAATCTGCTTTTTGTCAATTGTTTGCAGCGAACCTTCAGAGGCTGGAGGGGAAATTTTCTTTTGGCCCCTACATAAATTTATAATTATATTACAGGGTGACAAGTGCTTTAATATTAATGAAAGAACAAATACTCTGCATTCTTAATGGAGTATATGTTTGTGTATTTTAGAGAGGGGGGAAACTTAAGAAAGTTTCTCAGGAGAGAGAGTTTTTCTTGAGCAGGAGTTAGGTAGAGAAAGCTTAAGAATGTGATTGATCCTATCAGAAAACAAAATTATGGAAACAGTACAAGGAACCATCTTCCTGCTGTAGGTCATCTTCACAAATACATGCAAGTACTGGCTCATTTATATTCCTGAGGAGTATTACATTCTTGCAAATTGCTACAGATAACAGTACTCAGATTTAAATGAGAACTTTTAAATACCTTTTGCTATTTATAGCAGGAAAGGAAAGAAGTTCCCTTGTTCTGTTCCCTTGAGGTGTTCATTAGGGGAAGTTTAATGAAGCAGGCAAACAGGTGCCTTTCTTGCACCTTTTAGAAAAGGCTGCAACAGCGCTGCTCGCTCTTACCATCGCTTCAGCTTCCAACTGGGAGTGCACACGTCATCAGCTGAGCTAATAGCTCACAGCAGGGTCCTTCCTGTGCTCCACATAAATATTCAGAGTTTTATCTTGCTTTGCCTAGCCATCGATCATAAGCACAATATACAGAGAAAGATGGAAGAAATAAATACAGAAATGTATGATTTCTGGGTCATAAATCTCGAGAAGCTTTGGCACAGTAAGATTTAAGAAATAAAGGAATATTGGGTTGGTGCATGAGTTATAAAATTCTGCTGATTATTATTAAAGGTTTCCCTAAATCCCCAATATCTAGGGAAAAATAACTCTATCTAGTGGCCATATCTCTCTTCTGTTACTTCTCTGTCTACTCTCCTTGCTAACAATTCATATGTCCGTGGGAACATAAAACATTTATAACCATTCTTAACAGGTTGATCATAATGTAAACATTGCATGATGACATTTTTGTTGGTTTCACTTAAGTCAGAAATTTAACATTTTAATCACTTGAATAGATGCTAATTTGGTGTATTGCTTCCTTCTAACATCCACAGAGTGGAGAATCACTTTAATTCCTAAAAGCTCAAGATTAAGAAATGATCTAAATGAGGAAAATTAACAAGAATTATTGTCTAATTAGGTAGGAACACATGATTCAGGTGAGGTTTCTCATTATTTAGAATTGATTTGGAAAGCTATTTTGAACAATTTACTAGGCTGTAAGGATAAAGTGTTCTGTAGTTGAGAATTCAATTTCTTTATCATGGTAGAGATTGGACAAGACTGAAGTATATAGTTACTCCTAATGGTTGGCAATTGCTATCTCTTCACAGGAAACAAATGGGATCCTAAATTAACAAAATAAATTACAATCATTTTGAATTAAATATGTTAAAGCTATAATAAAATGCAAATATTGAGAGGATATCCTTTTCCAATAGCTTATGAGGAAACAGAGGTAGCAATGGGAAGAGGTTTGGGATTTGGAAAATTGTCCTCTGAGCAAGGGTGAGTGGTGAGTGTAGTAACATAGAATTGGATTATATTTTTCATGCTGCCTTTAGGATTTTGGTTTGGCTGTGAGTAACAGAGACCCAGAAAAAATACAGGCTTAAACAAGTTAGATGTGTGTCTCTTTCTCTTAAGTCTGGAGGTAGCAGTCAACAACTTATCAGGTGGAAACTCAATTCCTTTAAGCTCCCTGTTCGATCATCCCTAAGGTATGGACCTTGTTTTGCCGGTTCAAGATGTCATCTGGAGCTCCAGATATCACATCCATGCTCTCCACGGCAGAAGAAAAGACCAAGAAGAGGCCAAGGCTGAAAATCACTGCCACACATGCTGATTCCATTTACATGTCATTGGCCATGACTCAGTTACACTACGTACTCATCTGCAAGGCTGACTGGAAAATGTTTGCTTTATCACAAGTATTCTTGTTTCTTGCTAAAAGTTGAGAATTCCATGTTCCATTACTACCAAACAAGGGGGAGAATGGATATCAGAGAGCAAACAACAGTCCCTGCCCAGGCCGCCTCAATGGAAAGGATGTGATAAGTAAGCAGGGTGTAGAATGAGTACAGTGCACAAGGCCCAGCACTCCAGGTATGGGTTCGAGGGTGCCCATTTCCCTGCCACCTGGCACTCTGGGCCTCACTTGGCCCCTGCTACTACCCTGCCCCCAGAGAGGGTGTGAGTGTGGCAAGGGTTGAGGTCGTGCCCCGGAATCTGGAGAGGGAGGACATGGTGGTAGATGTCCCAGCCCTGGCTGGCAGCACAATAGAAGCCTCTCACCCACCCCTATCTAGGGACCCAGCACCAAATTTGCAATGTCCTTGGGAAGAGGAGATGCCTGTCTCAACCTCTCCACTCTGGTCAGGGCGAGGTACCTGGATCCAGTGGCTGGTAGGAAGTGGAAGCCAGCTGTGGTCAGGGTCCAGAGTGTGTGAGCCCTGGGACATAGGTGGCATCCCCACCAGCCCTATGGGTCTGCACTTGCCCCGTGAGCTTCCCGGTTGACCTTGGAAGACGTTCCACTCCTCCTTCCAACCAATCTGAGTCTGGCTTATGTCTGTCTTTTCTGGCCAGCTCCTCACACCCTCAGGGGATAAACCACAAAATACCTAATTTCAGTGATTTCTAATAGGAGCTGATATTTGCATTTAAAACTGGTATTTCATCATATAAAGATGAATGATAAAATTCATGATAATAATTTAAAATTTCTAAACACTTCTTTACTTAGAATGAAATTACATAGCAAACATAAAAATGTTTTGACAAGTTGAAAGAGTGATTGCAGAAGAAAGGAAAAGACTTCATATTTTATTATCTTTAATGGCATTTCCACACCCTGCTTTTTAAACAAGAGGTCTTACACTTTCATTTTGCACTGGGCCCTGCAAATTATGTAGCTCGACCTGCAGGTGAGTTTCCCTACTGAAATCTAAGAATATCTTGCTTTTGAGGTGCTGGAGGCAATTTGGTAAAATCTTATGAAAGGATTAGTTAGAACATCTACCCTTTGGCTGTCCAGGTGTGCCCTACATGTCATGTGTCAAACAAGATTAGATGTTGTCCTTCACCTCATTATCTACTTAGCCATTCACCACCTACAGCCAAAGAAAATATTAATGACAATAAGACTTGTGTGCAGATCACATTTGATATTAGCATTAGATGCAAAATAGCCTTGTCAATAAATCAGTTTGTATATTGCCACAATAACCACAATGTAATTTTCAGCATGTCTGATATAGATTTATATCCTTTTATCATATTAAAGAAATACTGAAGATCTTCTGTGTTTTCCTAAGTATTTTTGAATAATTATCCCCTTCCCTACCTCTGTCTAATTCTGAAAATTCTTGTATATAAAAATGGAAAAGACGTTTTCTACTCTAAAAGATGAGATTATATAAATGAATTTATTCTCTTGTTTTCCTTTGGCTATGGCCCACCTACTCAGGGTTCTATTTGTAAAGCTAGGCTTGGCATGTAATTTGGTTGCCTAATGGAATGGACGTGAATAACAAGTGGCCCTACTGTAAAATAATCATGTACAAGATGGATGAAGTAGAATGTTTGGTTTCAGGAATTTCCTGTACTATTAGTCCCTTGGGTAATACATCTTAACTTTTCTCAATGCATATTTTGACACCATTGTGCTGCACATTTTCAGTTTTTGCAAAATGCACCCATGTGCTAGGCCCAGACTATTTCCACACTGATATTTTCTAATAAAACAACAAATGACAAGATACATTTTTTTGCCACAAATACAGTTCCTTCAAGGTTGTACTCTGTCAAAACACTCTGTGATAAGATGGCGTTTTGAACAGTTACTGCTGATGCATAACACCATATTGGTTCTGTTTTCTTTGGAGATAAATGCATCAGTGCCACAGCAAACCAGCCATTAGCATTCATATTACAGGTAAAGTCCAGGGCTGAGAAATTGGAAGAGAAATCAGTAAAGATGAAATTTCACTCATTTTAATAAGCCACAGGTGGGGTTTTGATATATAAATTAATTTGTTCACTCAATAACTTTAGTTGATGGCTTATGTGCTGTTCTAGATGCCAGAGATATAGCTGTGATGATGACAAAAGTTCCTATTCTCGTAGAGCTAATGTTTTTGTGAGTAGGTAAGAACATATATGGTTACTTAAGGAAGTTTAGAAATTTTACAGAATAGATTTTGTTTTCTTTCTTTCTCTCCTTTTCTTTCCTTGATGAATTAGATTGTGAGAATGCTATTTGTAGAAATTACTAGGCAAGATATGGTAGTAGTGAGGAAATTAGGCTCTAGAATTAGATGAACCAGGGTTTTACTCTTGGTTCTTACTCTTGAGAGAGTTTACTCTTGACTTTTAGCAAGTAGCTTGATCTCTTTGAGCTTTGGTTTTGGTAACAGCAAATTGGGTAAAAATATTGGATTACCATAAAAATGGAATGAGATAACTCTTAGAAAGAACTTGGCATAGTACATGAAACATAGTTGACATCCAATAAGTTTTCTGTTTATTATTGATAATAATATTGTTTAGTGTCCATATTCTTACAGGAAGACTTTGATTAAATGATCAAGCCTCCAGCTTTAAGCTCTAAAGGAGCTTGATGAATTAGGATTGCTATACGACATTGCCTCTCAACCTTTACTGTGCATGCAAATCCGTGGATATCTTGTTAAAATTTATGCTCTTATTCAGTAGATCTGGAATGAGGCTTGATATCCCACATTTCTAAGAAGCTTGCAGTTGATGCCAGTCATTCATGTTCTTTGAGTCTTACATAATACACTGTGATTTGACAATGTTAAGAGAAATGGGCCAGGTGCAGTGGCTCAGGCCTGTAATCCTAGCATTTTGGGAGACCAAGACATAAGGATTTCTTGAGGCCAGGAATTTGAGACCAGCCTGAGCAAGAACAAGACTCTGTCTCTACAAAAAATGGGAAAATTAGCTGGGCATGGTGGCACACACCTGTAGCCCGAGCTATTCAGAAAGCTGAGGCAGGAGGATCGCGTGAGCCCAGGAATTTGAGGTTGCAGTAAGCTATGATGACACCACTGCACTCTAGCCTGGGCAATAGAGAGAGACTCTGTCTCCAAAAGAAAAAAAATAAGAGAGGGAGAGAAATGGTAAGACTTGACACCACAGGCCAATATTAAGCAAAAAGTGTGCCTCCAAACAATAGGGGATGTCATTAACCTCAACTGATGAGGTATACTAATAACACAAAGGACAGTAAGGGAAATATCTTGTTTATTGTAAAATATATTTATGCGTGTAGTGGGGTGTGTAGAGGCTTGAGTCATCTCTGGTTCCTGCATCTGGAGAATCATTCTGACCTAACTACCTTAGACCACAGTGATGAATTTGAATATTTTGGGACAAAGACCCCCAGTACATTCCATCTGGCCTGCCCTACCAGAAACATAATAGACTTATTCCCATCTCTGTATCTATAAGAATGTATACAACACATTGTTATGGCTCAATCAAACATCCACATAATGAAAAATTCTGGGTAGAACAGTACATCAAGGCCCAACAATCCCACTTCCAGGTGTATATCCATGAGAATTGAAAACATATGTCCATATGAAAACTTGTACACGAGTATTCATACCAGTATTATTCATAATGGCCACAAAGTCAAAACAATCCAAATGTCCTTTGGTTGATGAATAGATTAAAAATATGGTATATTAATGAAATGGAATATTGTTCAAGCATAGAAAGGAATAAAATGCTGATATACACTACCAGATGGATGAAAACATTGTGCTAAGTAAAGGAATCCAGACACAAAAGACAACATATTTTATAATTTAACTTAATGAAATGTCTAGAGAAGGCAAATATATAGAGCCAGAAAATAGATTGGTGGTTACCAGGGGTTGGAGGAAGGGGAGAATGTGGAGTGAGTGCCAATGGGTAGGGGATTTCCTTTTGGAGTGATAATGTTCTGAAATTAGATAGAGGTGATGGTTGTACAACCGTGTAAATATACTAAAAACCTTTGAATGCATACTTTAAATGCTGAATTTTATGGTATATGAATTATATCAATAAAAATGCAAAAAATATTAATAAAAGTACATCAAGTGCCAGATGCTTCAGCAGCTTGAAATCTTTAAACAAAATACTTGAGAACAGTACAATTCCCATATTACTTAACTGTTTTAAAAGGGCCCAGTTTCATTGTATAGGTCAGTGGTAGATTGAAAATAGAAAAAAATTCTTTGTGACGTCTCACCTCGAGAGTTGAAGTCTATTTCTGCACTCCTTGAAACTGGGTTGGCTTCATAACTTGCTTGGACCAGTAGAATGTGGTAGATGATATGGACGTTATGTATGAGAGCTAGAAGAGAAATTATGACTTTCTTAGAAAACTACAGCTATGTGACCAAGCATGAGAAGAGAGACCATGGGGAAAACATTCTGGCTTCTCCAGCCCTTGTAGTATCTCAGCTGAAGGCCAAATACAAGGGTGGGTTCAGCAGAGACAAGCTTTCCATGCAGAGCGTAATATAAATTCTTATCCATGGAATCCCAAGCAAATAAATGATTCTTTCAAATCACTAAGTTCTAGAGCTGTTAGTGACATAGCAATGCCCTATTTAGTGGAATAGATACCATTTCTTAATGGGACTTGCTGGTGACCACATTAAAAATAAGAAAGACTAAAATATCTGGCTGTATCTCACCAGACCTTCTTTTTTTTTTTTTGAAACAGAGTCTCCTTTTGTTGCTCCAAGTAGAGGGCAGTGGCGTCATCCTAGCTCTCTGCAACCTCAAACTCCTGGACTCAAGTGATCCTCCTGAGTAGCTAGGACTAAAGGTGTGCTCTATGATTCCCGGCTAACTTTTTCTTTTTTTTTTTTTCTTTTCTTAGTAGAGACCGGGTCTCACTCTTGCTCGGGCTGGTCTTGAACTCCTGAGCTCAAGTGATCCTCCCGCCTCGGCCTCCCAGAGTGCTAGGATTACAAGTGTGAGCCACTGCACCCAGCCCAGACCTTTCTTTACATCTTCTTTAAGTCCTCCTTTTCCCCTCCATTCTTGGTTTTAAAGACCGCTTGATCTTGCTTGTCTTCTGATTTAGTAAAAGCCTGACCTCTAAGAGGCCACAGCAATCTCTGAGAGACTTCACGGGTTAGGTCCAAAATGGGCATCTGATCTTATGCTGTAGAGAAAGATCTTGACTGAAAGGTGTAAAGGTCATTCATTTTCTGCTCTCTGTTTTCTAGAATACCCTTGAAGACCCTGACTCTACAAGACGTCAGCTAGCTAGCAGCAAAGTGATTTCTTAGTCTATTATCTGGGTTATTTCCATACATATTTGCATGTGGACAATGTATAAAAACAATCCTGGTAACTGATTAATCACTTAACTTTTGAGTTCACAGTTACTATCTACAGAACAGTGCTCCCTGGCCTTTGGTACATTCTGTAGGTATCACTGTCCATCACTATTGCTGTCACCAACAATAGGCACTTCTTCAGTGCCTACTAAGTGTAATGAAGCTTACCTACTTCCAGACTAGTCCTTGTTTGTTTCGTAATGCTCAACTTTATACAATTTACATAATTCTTTATCTTCAGTGACAATTAACATTGCCTTTCAATATATCTAACAATGATTGTTAGGTAAATAATTATTTAATTATTCAATTCATGTAACAAATATTTATTGAATGACTACCAGATTTTGGAAATTTTCTAGACATTAGGGATACAGCAATAAACAAAGAATTCCTACTTCATGGATTGTATATTTTAGTGGGGGAGCAATAAAAATTAAATCTGTAGATTGTAAGGTATGTCATAAAGTAATAATACTATGGAGAAAAATGAAGCTGAGAGGAAGCTAGAGAGGCCTGTTCCATAGGATGTTACCATTTTAAGTAGATAAGTTTAATTGTGATACAGACCCAACAAAAACATTGATCAACACAGTACAGAGGTCTCTGGTGCAAATATTGCCCCTCAGAATTGTTCCATACTAGGCGCAAATGACTGGGCATTTATATATCTGCCTTGCTTAGTCATTGGATGCGGGTCATAACCTCAGGCAAGGCGATCTTGCCTCTGAGGAAGATCCACAGAGAGTGACAGCAGGAGGCTATCTGCTGACCACACTCCCTACGTTTGAGTAGCAATTTCTCCCTCGAAAGAGGATCTGCATGGTGTATCTTCATGTCTACTGCAGGAACCAGCAGAGCATTTGGAGCTAAGGAGTGACATGATATGACTGATATCGTAAGATGTCATAAGACAATCATGTTGGCTTCTGTGTTATGAATAGACTGTAAAGACACAAGGACAAAATTAAGAAAGACAAAGGCAGAATGAGGGAGACAAGGTAGAAGACTATTTTAATACAGATGAGAGGTGATTAGGGCTTGGACCGAAGTAGTAGCAATGGTGGTGGTAAGAAGGACTTAAATTCTGACTGTAGTTTGAAGCTTGAACTGACAATATTCACTGACTAATTGAATGTGGGATATGTGAAAAAGACGCAATCAATGATAACTTTAAATATTGGAATGTTGATCAAAAAAGAGTTTTTGCCATTACTGAGATAAGGAAGTGCGTGAGGAGGATATCAGAAATTTGTTTTGGGATACATGAAGTTTGTGATGTCCATTCTATGTCAGAGGGTAGATATTGAGTAACTAGTTGGATGTATAAATCTGTAAGTCAGGGCTTAACTCTAAGCTATAGATGTAAGTTTTAGAGTCATTAACATACAGATAACAATTAAAGGCATGAACTGACTGAATCATTAAATTAATAAGTATGGACAGGAAAGAGAAAATTGAGCAGAGCCCTGGACACTGCACTGTGTAATTGCTGTGGAGCTGAGGGTGACTCAGCAACGGAACCTCAAAAACAGAGGTGGGTACAAGAAAAAATCCAGGAGAGCAGGGTGTCCTTGGAGCCAAAAAAAAAAA
>CAUYSK010101436.1:0-29055 GCA_963575035.1 Avahi laniger
CCATTTGTGGGTCCCCTTAAGATAAACTGAGTCCAGTGAAAAGTGAGTCCATTTATTTCACAGACAGCAGCAGCACCACCACACATGGAGCCATTGGAGAGCTGCCACTTTCCATCCCTTGCCCAGGAAATCCCTGATATAGGATGAACCCAAGCAATGGCAAATCACAGAGCTGATTGCAGTCACTTTGGCAGTAGAGGACATTATCAACAAAATTATGTCAATTTTTCATATTTTTACAGAATCCTGGGATGTTTGGTCCAGTCAGTAAGTACAAAATAGATTTCACATTTAGGGTCATCCCCTATGGGGCCATCCACATTGGAAATATATTGCCTCTCAGATCCCACAAGTTACAGTCTTTCATTATCTCAGCTCCTACCACGGTCCCCTGGAGTTGGCTCACTTAAATGCCATAGCTATCTAACTTGTTCCCGTATCTCAAACTTAATACCTTCATCACAAACCCCCGGCCCTTAAACTTTGGGCCAAAAGCCATGGCATCTCCATGCCAGTGGCCCTAACTCAAACCCTGCCCTTCCCCTCCTAATGTGACCATTTGGTGTCATCCCTCCTCTATCTCCTATAACTTTCCCAACTGCCCTTTCTTCTCATTCACCTTATCCCCCAAGTTTCAATCTATGCAGCCATGCTGACAATTTGTTCCAAGGCTAGCCATAGCCAATGCTAACATGATTATTGTAGACTGCTCAACTGAAGCTCCCACCCACCCTTCTTATGTAAGTCTCTGCAATTCTATATTCTCCTACACAATGTAGTCACACTCTGTAAGAAGCTAAAGCTTACTGGCAGGTCCTTACTTACTTAAAACATACCTAAGCCCTGATGAATGACAGCACACAGCGATCTACCATTTCCCATTACAGACTCCACTGCATTAAAGAATTTCCAGATTTGTCCTTGTCCCATTCTATTTGTTCCTGCTCTCTTGTTAAAAGCTAATGCCCTACAAATTAGATAACATACACCCACTGGTGTCCCACCACTGAATTTCATCCTTTAGGTGAAATTAGCCCTACACAAAGGCCTCAAAGTCTACCTTCTTCTGTGTCTAACAGTTGGGACCTGGAAATGATAACTGCCCCAAATGTCCCACAATGACCTACACAACCACATAAGCTCCAATCTCCTTGTCCAACAATCTATGCTTCACTCTCCACTATTCCCTTACCACACCACTTCCTACTTTCTTTAACTTACCAGATAATACCCACAAAACAGCAACAGAACATGTTACCCAAGAGATAAAACTCCAACAATGCTGGGCCTGCTAACAGGCACCCCAGTCTGAGTAACCACTCACACAATGAATTCCCACACTATTGGAGGTATTCGATATCCATATTAACTACTCACCACTCTCTTTGGTTACCCTCCAGCTCCTTTACTTCCCTGGGAACTCCCTCAACCTCACCAGGCTCTTCCTTAACTTTCCCTTCACAAATCCCGCATGCTTCCTGGCCTCTAACAATTGATATCATATATAGCTACTGAAACTATATGGCCCTCACACATTCACAATGGTGTTTGCCCTTCTGACAAAGGGCAGAGCAGGCCACCTTTATATCTATTACAAATTAGGCCGCATCGCCATCTTTGGTATAATAGGTTCTATAGCAGACTTAGATCTTAGAGGAGCTGTCAGCCAAATATTAATAACATGACAATTCCTGGCAGACCATATATACCAAACAGCCCAAGATTTAGAAGCCTTTAATAAAATATAAAGTTCTGTAGCTGCTATAGTAGCTAATAAAATACCTTAGACTACATACTGGCATTCAAGGTGGACCCTTGAAATGAACTTCTGGCCGCACGTAGGTCATTAAAACAGGAAAGGTCTTCAGAATAGTTCAACAGATAAACCAACAAGTCAAAATAGCCATTACTAAATTACTAAAATATGGCAAGAGATTTCCCGAATCCCCATTGATTTCTTCTCCTGGCTGCCTCCTCCTGCCTGGATTAACCTTCTCTGGCCTAATATTATCTTTAAGGGAGTTATGATTGCTGGCCTAATTATTATTTATTGGGCCAACCTGGCATATTTGGTCTTTCTCAAATATGTTTATTTATAGGAAACCTGGGAGGTCACTGTGCTAACCCAAACATCAGGGATGAGTTATGAAGATCGTAGGAAAGAAACTGGAATTTGAACTTAGTGGAAGCAACCTGGAAGCCTCATCTCCCCATGTCCATTGCCTGCTTCACAAGTGCGCAAGTCCTCCTGCCACCTCTTTTTAACTCTGTGCTGGCAAGGTTTGCCTTTTATAAAATGCTTGAACACTGACAACTCTTTTTCTCTTTCTCTCTGTTCTGGACCTTTTCTTGAACACCCACTTCCCTCTCCCCCATCTTTCTTTGATCATTCCACAGGACTACTGTCATGAATTTTGACATCCAAACCTATCTAACTTTGGAGGGAGTTTCCACATGTCACAGTGGAGGTGTAGTAATAGGCATATAGATTGGCAGGGAAAAATAAATTTTTTTGCAGATAACATGATTGTCTACCTAGAAAATCACAAGGAATCTACAGAACAGCTACTTCAACTAATAAGTTTGGCAAGATTGTAGGATACCAGGTCAACACAAAACAATCAATTGTATTTCTCTATACTAAAAAAGAACAATTGGAAATTGAAATTTTAAAAAGTAGTACCATTTAATTTAGCATCAAAACCACAGAATACTTAGGAGTAAATCTAATAAAATAGGTGCAGGATCTATATGCTAAAAACTACAAATTACTGATAAAAGAAACCAAAGGAGTCCTAAACAAATAGGCAGATACACCATGTCTATTGTTTAGAATATAAAATACTGCTGAGATGTCAATTGTCCACAGACTCATCTAAAAATTCAATGCAATCCCAATAAAAATCCCAACAATTTATTTTTAGAAATCACAAAGCCCATTCTAAAAATTATGGAAAGGCAAACAAATTAGCCAAAATAATTTTGAAAAAGACAAGTGGAGTTGGAAGACTCACACTATTTGATTTCAAGACATTTTATAAAGCTACAGGAGTCAAGATGGTGCAATATTCAGCAAAATGACACATCAATGAAATCAGAGAGGCCAGAAAAAGATGCACACATGGATGGTCACTGGATTTTTCACAAAGATACAATGGGAATTCCATGTTGAAAGGATACTTAATTGGATTTTCATACTCAAAAATTGGACCTTGACCTCACACCTTATATAAAGATTAATCCAAATAGATCACAGATCTAAATGTAAAACTTGAAACCCAAAAAGTTTTTTTTTTTTTTTTGAGACAGTATCTTGCTCTGTTGCCTGGGCTAGAGTGCCGCGGCATCAGCCTAGCTCACAGCAACCTCAGACTCCTGGGCTGAAGTGATACTTCTGCCTCAGCCTCCCAAGTAGTTGGGACTACAGGTATGTACCACCATGCCCGGCTAATTTATATATATATATATATATATATATGTGTATGTATGTATGTATTTAGTTGTCCAGATCATTTCTTTCTATGTTTTAGTAGAGATGGGGTCTTGCTCTTGCTCAGGCTGGTCTCAAACTCCTGATCTTGAGCGATCCACCCGCTTCAGCCTCCCAGAGTGCTAGGATTACAGGTGTGAGCCACCGTGCCTGGCCCCAAAACTCAAAAAGTTTTAATTAAAAAGTAGGAGAAAAATCTCTGTGATCTTGGATTAGGCAAAGAGTTCTTATATTTGAAACCAAATTACAATCCATCAACGACAAAACCTGAACTTAATCAAAAATAAAAAAAAAACTTGTCCTCTGTGAAAAATATTATTAATGGAATAAAACACAAGCCACATAATGGGATAAAATATTTGCAAAACACATAACTGATAAAGATGTATATCTAGAACATACAAAGAACTCTAAAAAATCAGGAACAAGAGAATAAACAATCCAGTTTAAAAACAAAAAAGGCCAAAGATGTGGACACAGTTCACCAAAGAAAACAGGTATAAGGACAGCAAACAAGTGTATGTAAAGATTGTTTAACATAGTCATTAGGGAAATGTAAATTAAAACAAAAATGAGACATCATTATAAACCTTTGAAATGCTAATAACAAAATAAAAACAAAACAAAACCCTGACACCAGGGTGAGGATAAGAAACCGGTGCTTTCATACATTGGTGGTGGGAATGCAAAATGGTAGTTAACCTTGTTAGAAGTTGGTCACTTTTTCATAGTTAAACATACTCTTACCATACAACCCAGAAATTCCACTCCTAGGTATTTACTAAGACAAAAGAAAATTTATGCCAATACAGAAAACTGTATGCACTGTTTATACCTGCTTCCTTCATTATTGCTAAAACCTGGAAACTCAAACATTCTTCAAGTGATAAACTGGAAAAACAAATTGAGGTACATCCACACAACAGCATACTAGTGAGCAATAAAAAGTGACTACTGTATTGATATATACAACAAGATGGATGAATCTCAGAAGCATTAAAATAAGTGAAATAAGCCAGACTCAAAAGGCTACATACTGTAGGATTCCATTTATACGACATCCTGGAAAAGGTAAACTACATAAACAGAAAATGGGTCAGTGGTTCCCAAGGGCTGGCGATGGGGAGAGGAGGTGACCACACAGAACAAGGGAATTTTTGGGCAGGGAGTGCTAGAACTGTTTAATGTCTTGATTGTGGTGATGGCAATTATATGATAGTAAGCATTTGCCAAAACTCATGATACACTAAAGAGTCAATTTTAACATTATATAAATTATTCCTTAACTACGAAAAGAGTGTTAGTTTATGGGATTCTCATAGATGCCTTTTACCTTGAGAAATTTTTTCACCATGAATGGATGTTGAATTTTATCAAACGCTTTCTCTGAATCTATTGAGATGATCATATATTTGATCATAAGAATCCAGACACAAAAGAGTACATACTAAATCTATATGAAGCTCAGGAACAGACCTAATTAATTTATGGTACAAAAATCAAAATACTTGGCACTGGAGGTGGGATTGACTGGGAATGGGCACAAGAAATTGTTTTGGTTTAATTGAAATATTGTATGTATCGATCTTGGTGATGATTATATTACGGGTATACATTTGTCAAAATTCATGGAGCCATAAATTTGAGATGTATGCATGTTACTGCATGCAAATAATACCTCAATAAAATTACTGTTAGCATACAAAAATGCTAGTCACAAGCCACAGAACTGAGTTCTGGAACCACTAATGGGTTGCAACCTTCAGTTCGATAAATACTAGTCCACAGGGACTGCAGGAAAGGAAAAATGAGCCCATATGACTAACTTCAATGTCCTCCAAGCCTTGCAGAATTCCTCTTGAGTATAATTTTATAGAAACTTTTAGAAATTGAATAAAAATTTCAAATATGATAGTAATTCATATATTACTAAAAACTTACAATATATTAGGCACTGAAAAGGCAGAGTAGATTTGGCAGTCAATAAAGTCTCTTTTTTGAGCTTATATTTTAGTAGAATAGAGTTTGGTATTTCCATCATAGTACTTTTGGTTAACTCCAGATCAGAATCATCCTTCCTGAGCCTCTCATCTGCATGTATCTGCTAAGGGTCAAGGTTCTGAATGAAGTGTGTATCAGTCTCCACTCTCATGAGCCTTCTTTGCTGTGCGGTCTCCTAACCACTGTGACATGTGGAGCTGAAATACTCTTTCATGAAACAAATGTTTTGTCTCCCATGATGGCTCTGATAATTGGAATATTTAAGCACCCATTTGAGATATTAAAACATAATTTTTATAGAGCTTCTTTCTTGTGTGAATCCTCTGATGAAGTTAAGTCCTTCTCACCCTCATTGTCAGCATGGACTTTCTGATGAATGATAAGACTTGAGCTCCAGCTGAAGCTCTTTCCACAGCCCTCACATTTGTATGGTTTTTCTCCAGTGTGAACTCTCTGATGGGCTTGCAGGTATGAGCTCCAACTGAACACCTTCCCACATTCCTCACACTTGTATGGTCTCTCTCCTGTGTGGACCCTCTGGTGGGCTTGAAGGTAGGATCTCTGTCTGAAGCGTTTACCACACACGTCACATCGGTATGGTTTTTCTCCTGTGTGGACTCCACGATGAGCCAGAAAATTTGAGGCTCGACAGAAGCCCTTCCCACACTCCTCACATTGGTATGGTTTCTCCCCAGTGTGGCACCTCTGATGGGCTTGAAGCTGTGAACCTACACTGAAGCCCTTCCCACACTCTGCACACTGATATGGTTTTTCTCCAGTGTGGACTCTCTGATGTACTTGAAGACTTGAGAACTGACTGAAGGCCTTACCACATTTCTCACATTTGTAGGGTTTCTCTCCTGTGTGAATTCTACAGTGAACATTAAGATCTGAACTCCGACTGAAGCCCTTCCCACATGTACCACATTTATATGGTTTCTCCCCAGTGTGGCCTCTTTGATGAGCCAGAAGATTTGAGGCCTGACTGAAGCCCTTACCACACTCCTCACATTTATAGGGTTTTTCTCCTGTATGGACTCTAAAATGGATGTTAAAATCTGAGCTACGACTAAAGCCCTTACCACAAGCATCACATTGATATGGTTTCTCTCCAGTGTGGCCTCTTTGATGGTCCAGAAGATTTGAGGCCCGGCAGAAGCCCTTCCCACACTCCTCGCATTTGTATGGTTTCTCTCCAGTGTGGCTTATCTGATGGGCTTGAAGGTGTGAGCCCACACTGAAACCTTTCCCACACTCCTCACATTTGTAGGGTTTCTCTCCCGTGTGGATTCTACAATGAATGTTAAGATGTGAGCTATAACTAAAGCCCTTGCCACATGCATCACATTTGTATGGTTTCTCTCCAGTGTGGATTCGCTGATGAGCCTGTAATCGTGAATGCCAACTGAAGTTCTTCCCACACTCTTCACATTTATAAGGTTTCTTTCCAGTGTGGACTCTCTGATGGACTTGAAGATATGAACTCTGGCTGAAGCCTACGCCACACTCCTCACATTTATAGGATTTCCCTCCTGTATGGACTAGCAGAGAAGCTTGACAACGTGAGCTTTTCCTGACATTCCTCCCATACTCCTCATATTTGTATGAATTCTCTCCAGTGGGGACTCTCTGATGACGGTGGGGATGTGACCTCTGACTGAAACCTTTACAAGATACGTCATATTTGTATAGTTTCTCTTTATTGTGGACTTTCTGATGGGCTTGAAGACTTGAAAACCGACGGAAAGTATTATCACATTTTTCACATTTGTAGGACTTCTCTCCTGCACGAGCCCTCTGGTCAATTTGAAGATGAGAGCTCCAGCTGAAACTTTTCTCACACCTTTCCCCTTTGTAGGGTTTTTCACTAGTGTGGACTCTGTGGTGAGCTTGAAGATGTGAATTCTGATTATTGAATGCCTCATCTTTACAGGGTACATCACCTTGTTTCTCCAACTGAGAGCCAGTTGCTTGAATATTTACCACGGAATCTTGATACCTGGTTAACTCCCTTGTAACCTGTTGCCAGATTTGTGAGCAGAAAAGCTCTTCATGTGGCAGGTACCTTAATCCTATTTCTTGAAGAGTCTCCATCTCCTTTAGATTCTTGTCTCCTAAAAGGATAAAGAAAATTCGGAGATGGGGCGTATGAATGCTTTGTTCAGAGATGTCAAGGTTATAAACTTAAGCCAATAGCTTAAGGCTTTATTGAACCAGGAGAAGGTTCTGTTTTTCATCATCGTGTTATCTTCTTTTTTTTTTTGAGACTGAGTCTCACTCTGTTGCCCTGGCTAGAGTGAGTGCTGTGGCATTAGCCTAGCTCACGGCAACCTCAAACTCCTGGGCTCAAACGATCCTCCTGCCTCAGCCTCCCGAGTAGCTGGGACGGGACTACAGGCATGCGTCACCATGCCCGGCTAATTTTTTCTACATATTTTTAGTTGTCCGATCAATTTCTTTCTAATTTTAGTAGAGACAGGGTCTCGCTCTTGCTCAGGCTGGTCTCAAACTCCTGAGCTCAAACAATCCGCCCGCCTTGGACTCCCAGAGTGCTAGGATTACAGGTGTGAGACACCGCGCCCGGCCTCGTGTTATCTTCTTATCTAATTTACATGTCCCAAGAAACCAAGAGGCAGTCTACTGGGCTCCCATTCACTGCACATTAATGAAACCCATTTAGAATCATGCTAAACTTCTAAGTGAGCTACAAGTTAGAAACTGGTGGCTACAAAGTGAAACAAAACAAAACAAAACAAAAACTTCCCAGGCAGTCTTTACCAAGAAGTCGCACCTCACTAAAGTCCTCATCTTTTGCTGCAGCAAGTGTCTAATAAATAGCTTTCACATAATTTTGCTTACTGTATGGACATCTGAACAAAGTGGCCCTGCTCAAAATGTCTAGCGATACTCCTGCAGATAGATTATCAGATGTCCCCTCGCAATGTCAAAAACCTTTGCCTTAGATGATTTCATTTGAAGTTTACTCCAATATTAGGCACCTTTGAGACACTGTACTGGTTGGAAAGACAGATGTTTGGGAAAGAAAATAACTCATCATCTAAGTAGCTGAAGTTTGAGTATAAACAGATGGTGGTCCTTTACCTCCTGCTGAGAAACAACCTCTATGAGAACAACTGGGGGAAGATGATTATGGTAGTAACAAACATTATTCTAAAACCTGATCACAATTAAAGCTTCTATAACCTGCAGGGGCAAAAAAAGGTAAAAAATTAGAATCTAATCTTTTAAAACAGAGCAAGAACTTGTGAGGAGGAAATAAGTAGGACAAGTGTACAGACCTCAAAGTCAACACTGGACAGAAGAGTCATGTTCTCCTTGGAACTTTGTTCCACCAATTAGCATCACGGCTTGTTCCTCTCTTCTTATTCAGGTCTCTTTTCAAATAATGCCTTATCAGCGAGTCCTCTTTTATCACCAAATATCAAATAGTAAATTCTCCCTGTCCACCATACACTTGTTTGGTGATTTCCATTCACCTGTTTTGTTTTGTTTTTACACAGCACCTATTATCCTCTGACAAACTATATATGTCCTTTATCATTGTTTGTCTTTATATCCAAGAGGACAAGTATTTTATATCATTCACTACTTTAACACCACTCCAAGAACACTGCCTGACACATAGTGTTTAACAAATATGTTGAATAAATGAATCCCAGTTTGACTTCATGGGGGGACTTCAAGCCAAGTTACAAAATAAAAAGAGCTTTTTCAAATAATCTATCCATAATAGCAAAGGGATGGGAAACACCAACTGCTTTACAGGGTATATCATGGGGAAAATGAAAGCCTTCACTAGATTCAGGGCTAAGCTAAGTGGATGCTGCTAAGAAAATCATGCTGATCACAAAATCATGGTAAGAATTACTTGAGAGAAAAAAAATCACAAAGCATAAAAGTGGTATGTGGCCTATGGACTGATTGTTTCTGAAAAGTTTTGTTCTTTCCCCTCCGTTTGAAATTTTTCCTTTTTCAAATGGAAGCCAACTCAGGAATAATGTAGTCTGTGAAAGCAGACTGTAAAAATCGGGGAATGTGTTGTAGATCAATTTTCCTATATGGACGTTCAAACTGAAGGCTGGGACTCATTAGTGAGTTTGAAATAAACTTAGTAGCTATGACAAGCATTAACAAAATAGAAAAATATCAGAGGTGCTTTGTAAGCAGTAAAGGCATCTCTTTGCATAAATGCTTAAGACCATTAAGACCACACACACACTCCATATATATGAGGGCTGTCCGGAAAGTAACCAGCGATTGTAATATGAGAACATATTACATGGCTGGATACTTTCCGGACAGCCCTTGTACATGAATGTTTGTACTGTTTATGATATAAAATGTATTTCTTAGTGTGACTCATACTCAAAAAAGTTTGAAAGTCATTAGCCTAAATGATTAAGAAAGGCATTAATTCCTCAATCAAACGATTAAATTGTTCAAATGGAAAGTTATGTTTTAATGATGGAAACTTGGAAAATATAATAGATAAATGTGTTTCTCTTAAATTCATACCTACATAATTTGTTGTTTCTGCACACATTTTGCAAGTTATCACTTTTAAATGTGATTTTTTCATGTCTTCCTGAGGAGTGTCAATTTAAGGAGGGCAATTTCCTAATTCTGCCCATTCAATTATTAATATAATGTTTCTACTTGAAAATATGTCAGGCCTTTATTAGAATGAAGGGAAAATTGTCTAAAATCTACCTTCTTTAACATGCGTTTATTTAATGGCTATCTTCTGTAACATTTATTTGTTTAGTGACTAAGTTTGCAGAGAATAAAGGCACGGACACGTACACTGTATTTTTGAATATGGATTACTAAAATAAAATGATAGGTAACATTCTTTGCTGTAACTCTCTTTGAAAGAGGTAGACAGCTGTCACAAGGAACATCCTTAAAGGGAAAGACTCAAGATTTTTATTTCCTTATGTAAAGTATAGCTATTTTCTTTTATAGGGGATCTGCCTAAAAAGTGGCTTATGAGAATTAATCTTTTCTAAAAAGTAGTTCTTCACCAAATAAGTATGATTCACTACTAAAGGCTATGGGAAAACCACACAGGGGAAACATTCAATTTGATCACAACTGCAAAGCTAAGCTAAGCTTTCATTAGATGTGGGGGTGCTATGGTCTCAATAACTGTGCCCTCCTGCAATTCATATGCTGAAATCCCAACTCCCAAGGTGTTGGTATTAGGGAGGTAATTAGGTCATGAGGGTGAAGCCCTCATGAATGGGATTAGTGCCCTTATAAAAGAGGCCCAAGAGAGATCCCTTGCCCCTTCCACATGAGGACACAGCAAGAAGGCACCATCTGTGAACCAGAAACTGGGCCCTCACCAGAAACTGCATCTGCTGGTGCCTTCAACTTGGACTTCCCAGCCTCCAGAATGGTTAGAAGAAAATTTCTGTTTATAAGACACTCAGTCGAAGGTATTTTATTACAGCAGCCCGAATAAACTAAGATAGTGGATTAATGGATACCTATCTAAATATATCCAAAAAGCATCAAATATATTAAAATTAGATTAGACATTCATCAGGGAAAAAAAAAACTGTTCTGGTCTATGGCTTCATCACACTTTTTTGTTTACCAATCTTCAAGCATTTCTGTGACTTAATGGAAAAAAGTCCATGTAACCATTATTAACTCATTCAATAAATATTTACAGCATGTCTGCACTCTGCCAAGTCTGTTCTACATACTGACAATATAGCAATAAACAGACGAAATTTCTCCTGTCCTGAGATTACACCCCAGTGTGAATGTAGTGAGATAAATAAGTAAACAAAAATATATGTTAATATGGTAAGTGGTGGTCAGTGCTTACATGTAAAATAAAACAGGGTAGGGAAGGGGGAGTGAAGGAAGAAGGTATAATTAACAGAGGGTCATGGGAAGCCTTAGCTGTAATGTTACATCTGAGAAGAGACCTCAGTGACGTAAGGGAGAGGCCAAAAGGATGAGAGTGAAAGCCCGCTCCTGATAGAAAGAAGCCAAATTAGTGGATGATGAGGCAGGAGCATCCTTGGCCACTGTGGATGGAACTGACAAGGAGGGAAAAGTCACAGGTCGTATTTATAGAGGGATGAGGGAAGAGGGAGGAATAGACATGTGGGATATTATAAGCACTTTAAGCACCTGGATTTTACTCTGAATCAAGTAAGAGGCTATTGGAGGTTCTGTGCAGAGAATGATGTGATAGGACTAACATTCAAAAGAATCAATTCGCGTGGAGAATCAACTATAAAAGAGCAAGACTGAAGAGTGAGAGCAGTACAAAGACTGCTGCAGTAATCCACAGAGTAAGCATTGGCTTAGGCCAGCGTCAAAGCTCTGGAGGTGACGAGAAGCAGGATAGACTCAGACTCACAGCTCTCACCTGAGGAGTTATCACGCTGGGTAGCTGTCTTCATCATCCAGAGCTTTCCTTCTCTTTCTAACTGGGAAATACCATCTGGTTTGAAGGATGGGTGCCCTGTGAGAAAGCAAGGACACATAATTACTACATTAGAGGCCAAAATTACTAAAAATTGTTGCTCTTACTTCATCCCCTCCAGGACATCAAAACTAGTGTTCTCCAAATTTTTAATCATGACCCATTGAAGGAAATAAATTTCATGCAAATACCTAAGCTATGCAGACAGAAGTATAATAAATTCCTGGAAAAAATGTGTTTTGATTGTACCCTCTCCACTGTCTCTCACGCTCTTGACAATAGGCTGCAGATTTTGCTACAATATGCAGTTTTTGCCAAGGGCTCTGATATTTTCTATCCTATTTTATGTCATTAAAAAACGGTGGGGCCAGGCGTGGTGGCTCACGCCTGTAATCCTGGCACTCTGGGAGGCCGAGATGGGCAGATCGTTTGAGCTCAGGAGTTCGAGACCAGCCTGAGCAAGAGTGAGACTCTGTCTCTACTAAAAAAATTGAAAGAAATTATCAGAAAAATTAGCTGGGCATGGTGGCATATGCCTGTAGTCCCAGCTACTCAGGAGGCTGAGGCAGTAGGATCACTTGAGCTCAGGAGTTTGAGGTTGCTGTGAGCTGACACCACGGCACTCTAGCCGAGGCAACAGAGTGACACTCTGTCTCAATTTAAAAAAACAAAACGAAACAAAAAAAACGGTAGTACAATTCACTAAATGTATATCATGACCCACTAATTGGAGATGACCACGATTTGACAAAGGACAAACCGCAGAGTAGTCATGCCGTCAATTTATAGTTCATTAACAAAATACACTCTTTAGCCGGGGAAGACAGCTTTAAAAAACTCCATATCTGTGCCACA
Source organism: Avahi laniger (assembly GCA_963575035.1). NCBI lineage: Eukaryota > Metazoa > Chordata > Mammalia > Primates > Indriidae > Avahi > Avahi laniger. The sequence continues at coordinate 12,816 of CAUYSK010101436.1, forward strand.
TGATGATTAGAAAACCGAAAACCCGTTCGAAAGCTCCAAAGCCCTGCACACCCAAGGACACAGAGACTCCCGAGGGAGCTGACGTTTAGCCGGAGAGTGCCTGTCCTCACCCACTGAGACTACGTTCCTGAAATTCTCCAGCATGACGTCTCGGTACAGCTCCCTCTGGGCAGGGTCCAGCAGCCCCAGCTCCTCCTCCGTGAAGACCACAGCCACGTCCTTGAACGTCACTGCCTCCTAGAACATCGAACAAACTGCACCTAAAGCTTGCAACAAAGGTCCGCTAAAAGAAAGACAGCACTGACAAAAGTGTAAAAGATGTGTAGGAAATGGTTCTGGATTCTGAGACCACAGTCAAGTTTACTATATAGTTAAATATTCCAAATAATGTACATTATTTTGGTTTTTTTCCTTTTCATAGTAAGTGCTGAAAAGAAAAATTTTTTACATAGATATTGGCCCACCTAACTATTTTCTTAGGATAAGTTTCAAGAAGTGAAAATTACAATGTCAAAGAATATGCAACTTTGGCCGGGCACAGTGGCTCATGCCTATAATCCTAGCACTCTGGGAGGCCAAGGCGGGAGGAATGCTTGAGCTCAGGAGTTCGAGACCAGCCTGAGCAAGAGCAAGACCTTGCTCTTGGCTAAAGAAATTAGCCAAGCAACTAAAAATAGAAAAAAAATTAGCTGGGCACGGTGGCACGTGCCTGTAGTCCCAGCTACCCAGGAGGCCCAGGCAGGAGGATCGCTTGAGCCCAGGAGTTTAAGGTTGCTGTGAGCTAGACTGATGCCATGGCACTCTAGCCCAGGCAAGAGTGAGACTCTGTCTCACAAAAAAAAAAAAAAAATATGCAACTTCAAAATTATGATATCCAACGGCAGATTTTCTTTTCAATTTTGTCCCTATCTTATCCTTCTAAGAGAATGTAATTATACCACAGACGGCACTGAATATAACCAATTTTTTTAAATCCTAGGCAATGTGATCAGTAATTAAAATGCATATGAGACCAAGTACTGCCTCATAAGGTTGGTCTGAGGAATAAATGCAGTAAGAAAAGTAAAGCACTTGGCTAGTCCTCCTTGTACTACTGGACTTTTAAAATTAAGTACATTATTACTTTGATAAAATAAATTAATACATGAATTAAAAAATACAAATCAGTAAATAAACATGCACAAGGTATAACTCATGCATGGGTAAGAAAAATCTAGCTTTCCTATGAGAAAATATCTAATATTATTTTCTCTGATCAGTTACATCATGTTGCATCATGTCATATTTGAATATTCTACATACAAAATACTTACACTACCACATATCAAAAGCGCTTTTTCAATTTAGTGTTCCTAAGACATTTGGAATATTTTTTTTTACTTTTTTTTTCCTCAGTAGCAATTTCTGTCTTAACATTAGGAATAAATAATAGCAAAACGCCTTCAAATTCCTTTTTGGGGAAAATGGTTATAAAAATTCTAAATTATTAATACTTACATGTCCCTGAATAGAGAAAACTTATCTCACACACGTACCACAAAGTACATCAATTCAAGGGAATATAATGTAGCCATTAAAAATGTGGGATATAGGCCGGGCACGGTGGCTCACGCCTGTAATCCTAGCACTCTGGGAGGCTGAGGCGGGAGGACTGCTTGAGTTTAGGAGTTCGAGACCAACCTGAGCAAGAGCAAGACCCCATCTCTACTATAAACAGAAATTAGCCAAACAATTAAAAATAGAAAAAATTAGCCGGGCATGCTGGCGCGTGCCTGTAGTCCCAGCTACTAGGCTGAGGCAGGAGGATCGCTTGAGCCCAGGAGTTTGAGGTTGCTGTGAGCTACGCTGATGCCACAGCACTCTAGCCCAGGCAAGAGAGTGCAACTCTGTCTCAAAAAAAATATATATATATAGGGTATATAATATTAATTAGAAAAGACATAATTTGAAAATTTTACCTATTCAATGATTACAAATATACAGTCATGAATACATATGAGGAAAAGAACATGGGAAAATAAAAACAGTTGTTTTATAAGGGAAATAGTAGAAAAATCGGAGACTTTTATCCTCTGTTATAGACTTTTCTATTCTATTCTTATTTATGAAATTATAAAGTCATAAAACAAAAATTAAATTATACTAAAATAAAAAGTAGCAAGCACCTGGCACACAAGAGGTTCTCAAATGTCTATTTTTCTCCTTAATCCTTCCCAAGAAAGAGAATACGATCTGTGTAATCTTTGAGAAATGAGAGGACAATTGTAACCTAGAAAGGGAAGCCCAACTCACCTCGGACTTGGTCATTTTGTCCTCCTCCTTCTGGGGAAAGGCCAAATCTTGGGAAGGCATATGTGGGAAAGAGGAATAAAGCTATGAGAGTTTGGCCGAGGATATCGATAACTCATATGGCTGTTTTACTTGAAATAACAACAGTGTCCTTCCTCGGGGTGGCCCGATGAGTAGAGTGTATGCTGGACTCCAGACACTACTCACCCCTTTGGCTGTGAGAACCCCCAGTGAGCGACCTGCCCAACCACACATAGTGTTCCCTTAACACAAGTTCTCCTTGTGGCTCTCGAGGTATAACTATGATTCCAGAAAGAGTAGAAATTGATAGTAAAGTATGCAGGTTAAGAGAGTACTCTCTGGAGCCAAATGTCTAGATTTGTGGCACTGCTATTTATTAGCTGTGAAATCTCAGACAAATTATTAACATCTCCGTGCCTCAATTTTTCAACCATAAAATGGAGAAATTCACAATGAGAAAATTAATAATCTCATAGGATTGTAGTAAGAATTAAATGAGTAGGGAGAAAGCTCAGAGAACACTTTCAGAGTACCTTATTTCTTAGTTGCAGAAAAGCAGGTAATATTCAGTAACATAAAAACTCTCCTCATAAATGGTTTCTATCAATGAGCCTTTAGAGAATGTTGTTCTGTCATATGAAAATCACCTCTGAAATACCTGTTATACTCTCTCGGTTTGTCATACTTAATTTCATGCCTCTGCGATAACATTTAAGATTACAGCAGTTCCCCCCTTATCTATAGTTTTGCTTTCCATGGTTTCAGCTACCTGAGGTCAACTGTGATCCAAAAATAGGTGAGTACAGCACAGTAAGATATTTTGAGAAAGAGACAAACCGCATACACATAACTATATTATAGTATATTGTTATATTTTTTAAATTGTTCTATTTTATGATTAATTATTGTTATTCTCTTACTGTGCCTAATTTATAAATTAAACCTTGTCATAGGTATGTATGTATAGGAAACAACATAGTATATACAGGGTTGAGTACTATCTGGGGTTTCAGACACCACTGGGGGGCCTGGAACATATCCCCTGCGAGTAAGTGGGGACTACTGTACATAGATGACTGATGTTTTTCGGTGGTAAAATATGTGACATAAAATTTACCATTTTGACCATTCTTTAAGTATACAGTTAAGTAAGTACATTTGCTTTGTCATGCAACCATTACCACTATCCATCTCCAGGACTTTTTCATCATCCCAAGCTGAAACTCTTCTGGCAGTGATTCCCCATTCCCCCTCTCCCAGTCCCTGGTAACCACTTTGCCTCTAGGTATTTGACTATATCCATGACTGGTTTTTAGAAGGTATAAGTCCCTGCAAGATTTACTTTGTTAACAGTAGGGCCTTAAAAAGATTATCATGGAGATAAAGAAAATTTAATAAAATCCTGTGATTCTGCAAGATTTATGCAACCATAAGTTAGATAATCAGTATGTCACTGAAATTAACAAGCTATAATAATCACAGTAATGGTAAGAACAATAATGGTAATGTTTAACATTAAATGAAGAATACATACAGGTTAGGGACCTTATGAAGCACTTGGTGCACATTGTTTCATGAAGGTACGCAACATACGATTGTGAAGAAGCTACTGTTGTACCAGTCATATAACCTTGGTCCAACTACCTAAACCTCTGTGCCTATCCTCAGCCATAAAAAGGAGAAAAAACCTGAATTTTAATCATAGGATTATTGTGAGGAATAAATAAATGAATTTATGCAATACCTGGCATTTTAGGAAGTTCTCAACAAATGATGATAGTGAAAATCGTTGTACCCATTTAACAGGTGAGGAAGCTGAGGCTTGGTGAAGTCAAGAGGCAGGAGTGGTACCTGAATCCAGCTTTCATACCAGAGCCAGTATTCTAAATCTTGTCTCTCTGTTGCTTCTAAAGACAAAAATAAGCAGATGGGAGTCTAAGTACTCATGGAAAGAGAAATGACAGCTTAAGAGCTAGAGATAAAAGAAAGACATAGAAATTGAGAGAGTACTCCGAAGCCAAAGGAGCTGCTTGAGGGAGGGGAGAACAGACCAGCCCAACAGTACAGGAATATCAGCATCTCCAACTTGCTAGTACTTTGAGCCTTATTGTCAAGTCTATAAATTGGGAATAATTATAATACCAACCTCATAGGAAGGTCAAAGTGAGTAAATATACATAAAACATTTGGAACAATGTCTGACAGCTTAAACAATCAATATAAGTTATCCATAAATCCATATGGCTGCTTTACATGAAACAGTCAAGGAGCCCCTTCCTTGGTGCTATGGACTGAACGTTTGTATTCCCTTGAAATTCATATGTGGAAGCCCTAATGTGATGTTATTGGGAGGTAGGGCTTTGGGAGATAGTGCTCTCTTTCTCTCTTGCCCCCACATGAGGATACAAGAAGACAGCACATGCAAACCAGAACGAGTGGCTTCACGGGACACTGGATTTGCCGACAACTCAATCTTGGACTTTCCAGCCTCCAAGACAGTGAGAAATAAATGTTTGTTGTTTAAGCCACCCAGTCTGGTATTTTTGTTATAGCAACACAAACTAAGACACTTAGGGTGGCTGCAGCTGTACATGGCTGGATGAGCAGAGCACGGGCTGGATTCTAGATACTACCAAACCCTTCAGCCAAGAGGCCCCAGTACAGTGAACAACCAAGTTCTCCTTGTAGCTCTCAGGGTATGATTCTGATTCCAGAAAGAGTAGAAACTAAGAGTAAAATATCCAGGTTAAAAGGTAAGTTTAATTATTGTTTAATGTATTTATTAGTAAATTACTATTAGATAGTTCTACTTCAGCCAGAAGAACTATGGAAAAGGGCAATGTAAAACTTTCCAATCTTGGAAGAAATCACCTTTTAGAATTTATAATTCACTTTGTTCTAACTCTGTATTTGCCCAGCAACTTCTGCTCAGTAAGAGTGTTTTGCAGGGGGATCTTTGTATTGCTTCTGGGGGAAAAAGGATAATTAGTAAGTTAACTACCTATGTTGTGATTAATGTTTACTCAGCTTTATATCCCAAGCACCTAGAACAGTGCCTGTAACAGAGTAACTACTCAACAGAACTGACTGAAAGAATGAATGAACTCACCATCATACAGGTAGAGGCATATGGAAAGACTAAACTAGTTGGTCTAAGGTCTCTCTGAATTGTATCATTCTGAGATTGACCCCAGTTGGGAGGATTTGGAGAGTTTTATTTCCAATTTATTCCTCTAGGTCTTTCACAGTATTTGCTGACCTTGGCAAGATTAAGGTCATCTTTGGAAGGAAAACAGTCTCAGGATTTTGTTAAATACCATCTTAGGAAGGTGCTTTCTCCTCTTCAAAGTCAGTGCCTATATGGATTGCTGTTACAGAATCCACAGAATATGTCCATCAAAATATTGACAATGACAACTATTTCATTGCCTGCATAACTAGCACTGGACAGGTTAACTTATTACTTCTTCATTAAATAAGTAAGTTTGTTAATTCAAAGAACACTTATGGGAACCTTACTAAAAAAGATCCTTAATACAATTCCCTAGTCTTGAGATGCTCACAGTCAAGTGATCAGGAAACCAGCAATGGTGCTACAAATGCTTAAGTGCCAGAGCAATGCACAGGGTCTCCTGGTAGCACAGGAACGGGCCCCTAAACCCACACTGCAATGCAGGGGGTTCTTAACGTGGATTAATCTGAGTCCTGGAAGATGACTGAGCTCTATTAGCCAAAGAGACGCAGAACTGCTAAAAAAAAACTGCCAGAGAACAAGTGCTATGACGTGAGGACAAACAAAAGGCAGAAAAAGATGGGCAGGAAAGCACGATTCAAACCACGATGAGTTCCCGTGGAACTACACCTTCCTTCAGCAGCATTAACCTCTCCATGTTGTCACTCGGCCACTTCATAAATAAGACTCAGGCACAATTCATCCCATCAGCCAGACCACCTGTACCTGCCAGATCCTCAACACAGCAGGTTTCACCTCTACCCCAGCCTCTGAAATTATTCAAACAAGCCAATCACATCCTCTTTTGGGAACCAAGGATCACCCTACCCTCTGTCACTACAGAGTCAACCTACCACAGCCCCTGCTGGTTCACTCTATTCCTAGTGCAACGCCCACATGGCCCTGCACGGAGGGCACTGATCTCCTCCCCTCGCCTGTGAATACATGTTGACTAATAAATTATTGCCAATCTTAACCGTGCAGACTGAGTGTAGGGTTTGTGTGTTCAGCGACTTCATAGCATTTAGCGGGGTGGCTTAGTCCGTTTATGCTGCTTAACAAAATTCCACAGGCTGGGTAATTTATTTTTCACAGTTCCGAAGTCTGGAAAGTCCAAGTTCAAGGCTCCAGCAGGTCGTGTGTCTGGTGAGGGCTTTCTTGTCGTGTCCTCGCAGTGCACAAGGGACAGAAGGACAAAGAAAAGGGGGGGGACGTTTGTGTCTTCACATGGCAAAAGAGCAAGAGATGTGAACTCTTTCAGCAGTCTCTTTTTAAGGGCATTAATTTACTTAGGAGGCTTAATCACTTCCTAAAAGGCCCCACTTCTAAATACCACCATGATGGGGATTAAGTTTCAACATATGAATTTTCGAGGATAGCAGGTGGGAATCCCTCCTTCACCAACGGGATGAATAGGTGATCAGAACAACGTCAGAATTACTAATAAGCTCAAGCTCACTGAAGTGCTGTAAGGTCTGAGTCTTTATATTTTTTTACCAAGTTCCCAGGTGATTCTGACGTGACGGTGGTTCAAGAACCAGGGCATTATTCTATACTGCCTCTCAAGGAGTCGATGGAATTGCCAAAGGGCACCCACGAAGCAGGGCTGGACCTGGCACTCAGGCCTGGTTACCAGCTCCCTGCTCCTCTCCATTATATGATGCCCCTGGAGCTCTCCCTAAGAGGAAAGAGCAGCAGAATAACTGGTAAACGCCTCTGAAGTCAAATTCTCAGAGTGAAAAAGGAGGCTTTCCTTCAGACCAGTGCTGTCCAACAGAAATACAATGCAAGCTATTTGTGTAATTTAAAATTTTCCCATAGCCACATTTAAGAAGGTAAAATGAAGGAAATGAGCTTAATTTTAACAATATATTTCCTTTAACCCAATATATCCGAAATATTATCACTTCAACTTGTAATTGATATAAAAATTATTGAGATATTTTACATTTTTTTCTTCATACTAGGTCTTTGAAATCTGTTGTGTCTTACACTTTTATCTCAATTCAGACTAACCACATTTCAGGGGCTTGATAATCACATATAGTTAATGGCTACCATATTGGATAGCACAGGTTTAGACTTTTCATCAAAGCAATATAGACCATATAATCAACCCCCGGGACTCACTTAGTTCAAAAGACAGAAAACTAGTGTTAGTTATAGGTTTAAACACTCCTTATCATAACAATTCATTTTTGATCAAATATATGATAGAGATGAAGTATCAAAAGAAAAAGTGGAAGATGGGGAAGAATACTTAAAATATACCTTTGCCTCTTCAGTAAATTGTTGCATTTTTCATGTTGCATAATCATCTGCAGAAGACAATGGCCAGCTTTAGTTGTAATACATACAGGGCTGACTACATGCCAGGCACTATTTCAAGCACCTTACATACCTTTTAATCTTGACACAAACCTTAGGAGGTAAGTATTGATATTATCCCTACTTGGTAGGTAAGAAAACAGGCACAGAAAGACTAAGTAACTTGCCCAAGGTTATCCAGTTACTGAGCATTAGAGTTAGTTTCCATTCTAGCAGCTGAGGCTTGATCCTGACTCTGCCCCTTGCTGACTGTGCCACCAGGTCATTTGTTAAATTACCTTGTCTGTGCTTGTTTCTTCATCTTTAAAATGAGAATAAGAACAGGACTGGCCGGGCGCGGTGGCTCACGGCTGTAATCCTAGCACTCTGGGAGGCCGAGGTGGATGGATTGTTTGAGCTCAGAAGTTCGAGACCAGCCTGAGGAAGAGCGAGACCCCGTCTCTATCAAAATTAGAAAGAAATTAATTGGACAGCTAAAAATATATAGAAAAAATTAGCCGGGCATGGTGGCGCATGCCTGTAGTCCCAACTACTCGGGAGGCTGAGGCAGGAGGATTGCTTGAGTCCAGGAGTTTGAGGTTGCTGTGAGCTAGGCTGACGCCACGGCACTCTAGCCCGGGCAACAGAGTGAGACTCAGTCTCAAAAAAAAAAAAAAAAAAGAACAGGATTGTTATGAAAAATAAATGAATTAGTATATGTAAAGCACTGGAAATTCTTCAAGTCATAAGAAACACCCAAGAAATGTCAGCTGTTCTTATCACCACCATTACAATGCAAATAAAAAAACACTGAATCTTAATGTTGATTTATCTGTAAGGGAATTTGTTCGAGATCATGACAATATTATCCATAATTGTATATCAACTTTTGAACACTCTGAAAAAGTTGATGGATTCTACAGCCCACCCAAAGTAAGTGAGATAAAGGACAAGGAACATGGATAGTCTTCCTATTTTGTTCTCTAATCCCAAGCTGTAGTATCTTATTTCCAGATGCCTGTTTGACAGCTACAAGAATCATACTTACTCAATGAATAACTCCTCTTTGTCAACCTTTTGCTGGGCACTCTGAGAAGAATATGATGATGTCCATGACACAGAGGTCCCTGCAGTCTAATGGGAGAGAGATAAGAAACTAAGAGTTATATGCCAGTGGCAAGAGTTACTGTTACATCTGTTATGGGTTAAATTGTTTTCCCCTTACCTCCAAAGTTCATGTTAAAGTCCTGACCCTCAAAATGTGACTGTATTTGGAGATAGGGCCCTTAAAGAGGTGATTAAGTTAACATACAGAGGGACAGAAGGAAAGCTTGTACACACACACACAGGAGAGAGGCCTCAGAAGAAAGAAAACCTGCTGACACCTTGATCTTGGACTTCTACCTTGTGAAAAAATAAATTTCCTCTGTTTAAGCCACCCCGTCTGTGGTACTTTGTTACTGCAGCCATAGCAAAAGAACACAAACTCCCCTCCCTTAGCCTTCATATATAAACAATTTATAATAACTAAATTCTAAGTACTACTGACTCAATCTCTGGGCTTGCTTTAAAATATTCAAAGGAAAAAAATGTGCATGGGGAGAGGGAGAAGCAACAAGATTTGCAAGGATCAAAGCAGGGTGATTGTTACATAGGAGTTTATTATATTACACTTTGGGTATGTTTGGAAATTGCCATAGTAAAGAACTAAGGGTGTAAAAACCCACTATGAATAGTGTGACAACAATTTCATAAAATGCAAGCACATGTTAAAAGCTGCTAAACAGAAATGCATTAAAAGGCTAATATAATAACTATCTCTACCTTCATGTCAAGGTAATTTGTAATTTTATATATATTTCTGTATTTTCTGAATTTTGTAAATGAGCCTGCATGTCTAAGAATATTAACTATAAGTATTGTTTAAAATCAAGTTAAATGAGAATTATTTCAAAATTTTATAAAGAAGTCCAAACTCATTAACCTTGCTTTCAAAATCCTCTACAATAAAATTCCAACCTCCCTCCCCAACTTGATCCCAAATGACTCCTCTATAGCCAGTTTCCCATGGCTGAGTATTTACACGGATTGCTTTTTCTATTTTATTTCCTAATACCAATTTTAGGATTCCAAACTATGGAACCAAGGATATGCAAAGATAGAAGGAACACAAGCCCTAGACACAAATTCCATTGTTCTTATAAGCACCGTGACATAGAATAAGTAACTTAGGCTCTCTTTGTCTTCATTTCCACATCTACAAAATAGGTGTACAGTGCCCACATCACGGGGCCTTTGTGAAGCTTAAAGGTGTTAATTTTATAAAGCCCTTAGAATGACACTCAGCACTCAGTGTTTAACTATTATGATTATTACTCATGTTACATATTTTCCCAATGATTCAACAATAACTGAACACTTTTGCAGCAGAAACATTTGCTAACGAGTGAAATACCTTCTCCCACTTGTAACAGAAAAGAAAGGTGACTGCTAAGTCCTCTAACAGTGGGGCTCCGGTGCCAGGAGCCTAGACTTCACCCCCTCCTCCTCTCTGCAGCATTCTTTCAGGAGTCAGGGCAGAGGAAAGAAAGGAGGCTGGGAGAGCTTGTCTGTGGTTCTGGAAAATCCACAGAGGACAGCCCCAGACTCCATCTGTGAGTGATGCATTCCTTCCTGAAACACAGGTCAGAAGCAGTCCAGGAGCAGCCTCCTTTCCTGCAGAGAGCAGAAAGAAGAGCCAGTGGTATTTCGAGGAGCTTCCTGTGAAAGGAATAATTTTCAGGTCATTAGGACAGCAATAATATTAACAGCCAACACGTTGCCACGTGCCTGCACTGTTCTATAAATATTTTACGTGTACTATATCGCTAATTCTCAAAGCAAATGTATAAGGCAGGAACTCGTTAATATTCCCTTTTAGAGAAGAGGAAACTAAGGAACAGAAAGGTTAAGTGCTCACCCAACGCTGTACCGCTAGGAACTGACAGAGCGTGTGGAAGGTGAGGGAAGGCGGGCTGGGCAGCGGAGAGCCGGGGACACCCTCAGACACTGTCCCCTCCAGGTCCATCTCCAACCTGGGGACCGCCCCAAGCGCAGAGGCTCCAGACAGGGGAAGGCGAGCAGCCGCCCCGGTCCCTCAATCCCGCCTTCTGCCGCTGGCCGCGGATTCTCTCCCTGGCGACCGAAGCGCGGGCCCCGCTGACCCTACGACCAGGCCATACAAGTTAAAAGAGGTCGCAGGGTCGCGAGGCTCACTCACCTCTCACAGAGGAACCCAGGCCGTGCTCGCGACCTCCGGCGGCGGAAGTGCCTCGGACTACGGGGAGCTCGGGAACTACACTTCCCAGGATCCCCGAGGCGCACGGACGCCGCTGCCCCGCCCCTTTAGGGCGGAACTGCCGGTTCCAGCTCTCGGGGCCTGACTCACATTTCCCAGAATCCCCGAGTAGAGCGGGCTTCACCTTCAAGCCTTCAGGTAGCCAAAATGCCACCAAACACTCAGAGATTATACTTCCCTGTTGCTCAGCGGAGCAAGTAACAAAGCCATGCTTTCTTGGAGCGGAAGTGCCCCAACCACAGAAAGCTTCTGGACTTCACGTCCCAGAATCCTCTGTAAGGCTGAGCTTCCCGCCAGCCTGCAATTTTCCTTTTGAATTAGCAGGTGGAGTCTAAGCAAGTGCTTATAGAACTCAGCCTGCCCTTTTACCTTTTGCCATTGTTCCCTTTCACACGTGGCAGAAGTTGGAAATATATATATATATATATATAATATATATATAAAGGAAAATAATTATAAAGTAATGCTACGTGTGACCTAAAAATAGAGATAATAAAAGGGACGGGCCGAGCAGCACTGAACAAATCTTTATTATATGGGCCTGGAGTCACCTGTGACTAAGAACTTGCAAAAAAAGGATTTGCGGCCATCGAGCAGGACAGGAAACAGAAGCAGCAAAATTCTCCGCTTTTCTTTCGCTTTACTTTTGCATTCGCAGGGAACTAGAGAAAATACACTATGGTATAAGCCCTACCCTATATAAAATCATTTAAAAATTTCTTCTTTGAGTTCGGATGAAGGAGTCACATCACCTACTTCCTACTGTTATAATCAGGAATCCGTAAAGGTGTCTTATGAATCGACAGATGAGTTGAAACTAGGATATGTGTGATTATTCAGTAAGGGGGGTGGTGAAGTGAGGGCTCAACTCATGAAACTAGCAAACAAAAAAACCGGAAAGCTATGCTACTATGTTATCCACTTTTCTCCAAGGTAAAAACCAAATACTTTTCCAACTTTATTATGAAAGTGTGAAAGAAAAAAAAAAAAAGGATGTTAACTACAAAGGAGGAGCTGTAAATATTTAAACAATGTTCAGTTGAGGCCACTTCAAATTCAGGATACTCCCTCTACATTAAAAAAGAGAAATAACACATGTGGTTTTTAAGTCAGTGTCTTAAATGAGAGAAATCAGTCTAAGGAATCATATGATTCCCTGCTTAACAAATATTTCCCTTCCTGTCAAAACAAAAACAGGTCAAAAGCTACACAACTAAAGATTAAGGGTGAAAGAAGGAGACTCCCTAGCATAGATTGAAACCCAGCTCCAAATAATCCCTGAATTGTATTAAGGTGATCCTATATTTCTAATTGCCTCAGAAATCTGGCTGAAGAAAATTAAAATATCAATAGACAAAGGTAATATTATCTCAGGCCATAATGTACTTCTATAATTTTTGAAAAACGTTAAGAATATTGCACAAAGTCAGCTTTAGATTTAAAAAAGTAATGCTTTAGATACGGAGGGATACTTCAAAATGATTTTAAAAATTTATTTCTTGAAGAATGTAACACAAACGTAATTTGTATGCACCTAGAAAAAAATCCTCAAATATTTCAAGCAAAATCAGAATTATAAAGAAAAACAGACACAGCAAAGTGGGGAATTGTCAACACATCTCTCTAACAGAACAAAGCAGAGCAAAAATATCAGTATTTGGAAGACTTGACCTATTAGAAACTAGAATAAGTATTATATACAGAATGCTACACCCAGCAACTGTTAAATATATATCTTTTCAAGAACACATGGAATGCTTACAAAAACTGAGCATATACTGGGCCAAAAAAGCAATAATAACATATTTCAAAGAACTAAAATAATAAACAGGAGATTTTCTGGTTATAATGTAACTAAGCTCAAAATTAATAACAAAATGGCAACTAGATATGTCCATCATGTTTAGATATTAAGGAATTCGCTTTTAAAAATCATAAGGCAAGAAAAGATCCCAATGGAAACTAAAATACATTTTAAACCAAATGATAATAAATATAGTATTATCAAAACTTACAGGATGCAGTGAAAGTCAACTTTCAAGGGCTAAAAAATCATAAGTGAATAACCTAATTTAAGAGGCTAGAAAAAGCAAATTAAAGAACAATATTTTTAAAAGAGCAAATAAATGAAATAGAAAAAAATCACCAAGAGAAGATTGAAATGTTCTTTGAAAAGAAAAGAAAATTATTAAAGCCCAGATGAGGCTGACCAAGAATGCAGAGTAATCTCAAATTACAAATTAGAAAATGAAAAATTGGTCATCACTGAAAGTATTTCAGATATTAAACATATATTATGAACAACTTACAAGTGAAATTGAAGATTTATGTGAAATGGATAAATTTCTAGAGATCTGACACAAGAAGAAGTAGAAAATATGAGTAGATCTAGAACTATTTAAAAATTGAATTTATAAATAAAAACCCTCATAAAAAGAAATCTCTGAGTCCATGTAACATTACCATGAATTCTACCATATATTTAGCAATTTTATCAGAAGAAAAACAGGAAATATTCTCCAATTTATTTGATGAAGCTAACATAACCTTAATACCAAATCTGACAAAAACTTTAGGACAAAGGAAAATGACATGCCCTTCTCTTTATTAATATATATGCATAATTCTAAAATAAAATTTTAACAAACCAAATCTAACAACATATAAAAAGTATAATACATTATTATCAAGTTGCATTTATTCTAAGAATGCAATCAATTTAATATACTCCTTTAACAAAATACAGCATCTACAGAGATGCAGAAAATTCATTTCATGAAATATATATTCATAATAAAAAAGATTGAAATCATAATAGATCTTTTAAAAAGCATAGCAGATATTCTTACTGGTGAAATGTTGAAAACTTTCTCTCAGAGATTAGAATGAATCAGAGAAGCAGACTCTGAGCCCTTCTCTTCAAGATTGTATTGGCCTTTTATCTAACATTTATTAATTCTAATAATTTTTTAATAGATCTTTTGAATTTTTGTTGTTGGCAAATTTCCAGGAAAGAGGACATGTAGAGCAGTGGAGAAAGGGCAAACTTTTTCATAAATGATGCTGAGTTAATCTGTTAACCATAGGGAAAAAATGAAACATCTACCTCCTGGTGTACTACACACACAAATCAATTGCTTGTGGATGTTAGATGTAAATGTAGACAGAAAAAGAAACAAATCTCCCAGAGAACAGCAGAGGAGCATATCTTGATAATTTAGGGATGGGGAAAGGTTTCGTAAACAGGCATCCAATATGCAAATCATAAAGGAAACAACTGATATACAAACCACTAATCATAAGGAAATATTTGAAAAATTAGACAATAAAATAAATGAAATAGAATCCACAAATCTACACGTATTCATTCACCTAATTTATGCTAAAAATGACACTGAGGCCAGGTGTGGTGGCTCACGTCTGTCATCCTAGCACTCTGGGAGGCCGAGGCGGGTGGATCGCTCAAGGTCAGGAGTTCGAGACCAGCCTGAACAAGAGCGAGACACCGCCTCTACTAAAAAAACAGAAAGAAATGATCTGGACAACTAAAAAAATACATATATATATAGAAAAAATTAGCCGGACATGGTGGCGCGTGCCTGTAGTCCCAGCTACCTGGGAGGCTGAGGCAGGAGGATGGCTGAAGCCCAGGAGTTTGAGGTTGCTGTGAGCTAGGCTGACACCGTGGCACTCTAGCCTGGGCAATAGAGCCAGACTCTGTCTCAAAAAAAAAAAAAAAAATGACACCGAAATGCAGTGGGGAAAGGCTAGTGTTTTAAACGAATGGTGCAGGACCCATTGGAATGAGCCTGGGTACCTGGAACCACCACACAATGCCTGGATTACCTATTTCTAGGCTTCTTTTATGTGAAATAGAAATGAATGATGTATTTTATTTAAGTCACTATTAGTGGAGGTCCATGTGACTAGGAGTTAAACTCATTTAAGGTATACAATATTTTTAGTATAGTCACAGGGCAGGGACAATGTAATTCGGGAACATTTTCATTCCCTCTGAAAGAAACCCCATACTCATTATCTCTCTCCTTATCACTCCCAACCACCAACCAGTTGGAAATAACCACTAATCTATTTACTGCTCCTATAGATTTGCATATGCTAGATGTTTCATATAAATGGAACTATACAATACGTAGTCTTTTGTGACTGGCATCTTTCACTTAGCATAATGTTTTCAGGGTTCATCCTTGTTGTATCATGTATCAATATTTTGCTTCTTTTTTAGTGTTGAATATGTAATATTCAACTGTAATATTGTTGCTCCATGAATTAATATTAAACGTGTTTGGGGACAGGATTTGTCTTAGGAGTTTTGCAGAGCTTTGCCCTGAAGGAACATGTGAACATGTTGGTTTGCATTTCAAATGCTGTTACACTCGGAAGGGCGTCTCTGAAAGACAGTAGCGGCTGTATCCCATGAGGTGCCGCGTTTCTCAGACCTAAAGGTTTGGATTTGCTTTGTAAAGCACAAGTGAATCTGTTAAAAACTACAGCTGAGAGCTGACGATGGAGGGCTCTCCGGAACAAACAGCTTCCCGAATGGCTAAAAGCAAAGCTCTTGTGTAAACCACTCTAAGCTACCTGTCTCCATTCACAATAACCTAATAAACATGGAGCCAACATATCTCTGTTTAACCCCTTTGTTAAATGATAAACTTACCTTAGAATTTAGAAGTTAACCTTTGAAAGACTTTATAACCGTTTGCTCACGTAGATAGAATTAGTTAAAGAATCTGTAGAAGCCTTCCGTAGGAGCCTTTTGAAAATCTGTTAACCTGAGAAGAACTACCTGCTGTTTTGTCAATCTGTTACCCCTGGCAATTATTCACTATTCCCTATAAGTTACCATGTAAGACTTCATTCGGGGCTTTTGAGACCCACGGAGAGGTCTAAGCCCCCTGAGCTCCCGCTTTGCCTATAATCTTTATAAACTTATAAAACTATATCTTTGTCTCAGTGTATTCTTTTATTTCTTCCATTTTCCATTTTTCTCTATTATTTTCTTATTCCTTGCAACTCTACTAAAGGGACCC
>CAUYSK010101437.1:0-23489 GCA_963575035.1 Avahi laniger
ATGTTTGTTATAAGCCTATAAGAATTATTGTTTATTGGATAACTTTTAAGTCTTTCTGCTAATTGGTTAATCATTTGTACCTGTGTGTGATTTGTTAAAAGTAACCCCCCAGAAAAAGTATAAAACCTGACAAAAACCCGGAAAAGGTGCTCAGATCCTGGGAGGTTTGACCTCAATCTGGGCCGCTGACAATAAAACTCTCTGACTCTCCAACTCTCTGCGTGCCGCTCGGTTATTCCCCTGGGACTGGTCACTGACACTTGTCGTAACATTTTCACCACTTGGATTTCTGTTTTCTAGGGAGGGAGCCTACACTTTAGGATTCTTTCTGCTCTTGCTCCAATGGACCCTTCAGTTCTTTTTCAGATTTCTCCCACAGCCAAATGAGGCCTTTGCTTTGACTTCATAAAGCTTCTGGCTGGAGACCAATCCTGACAAGTGAACAGAGGAGTTTTTCTAGACTTGGGAGATAGCAGAACTTTCCCTTAGTTTGACCTCAAAGAAGAGAACTGGCAGATTGAGTACTTTGTTTGGCTGTGTGTGTATACTAAGTCACGTCTGGCCAAAGTCAGGATGAAGGGACTGCAGTGTGTTCTTCTTCTCCCCCTTCCCCCACCTATTCTCTGTAGCAGCAGCTACACCAAGCAGTGGATGAGTTTGTGTCAGCAGGAGTGGAGGATTCTTGGAGTAGAGACAGTGTTCAAGAGGTATGTGAAGAGAGGGTCCCAGTCACCTTTACAAATAATACATGCAGAAATTCTGACTCCTCTTTCAGCTAATTGAGTTAAGTCATCTTACTATTAAAGTAGCTCTTCACACTCAGGTTTGAACAAGAAACATCATGGACAATCAAGACTCAAAAAAAAGTAAGACCTTTTAGTCTTGGAATAGTCTATTCCTAGTCTAAGCAAACAACATGAAATACAACTATCAGGAAAGGCCGAAAGTCAAGTTCTCCATCTCCAGTCATTTCCCTCTAGAACCAGACTTAGAAAACACTGCAGGAGTAAATACTCCCATGTCCACAGCCCGTGGCACTTGGCCATCATGTTCACTGTGATTATATCACACCATATAATTATATTTTCTTCTCCAGCCTAAGCCCCTTGAAGACAAGGGCTGCTTCTTACTCATCTGTTTGTCCTTGAACCTTTACTTGGAACCAAGGCTAGAATTTGCATTCTGTAAGCATTGGTGGAATTGGTTCAATGGCAAGGACTGCTCTTGAAAGTCCCACAAGGGATCTGAAGACCACCTGTGTTGTTAATAGCTGTGTGGTCTCTCTGTGGGAAGGGGTCACTTAGACTTTATCTGGAAGTAGAGTCACTCATCCCTGATGACTCATCCTGAGCTAAAATGAGTCATGTTTAAGTTGTTTTGTCTGTTCTAAAAAATCTACAATCTTCTCTCCTAGCTACCCAAAGCAATGTGTATTTGCATGCCTAGGAAAAAAATGAGACTATAGCAATTGTATTGGTAATGGAACCCAGGCATTATATGGCACAAGTGATGCTCATCTGGTGCTCTTTGCATCTAGGGGTAACATGACTGGCATTCATGGATGATCATGTTGCTCCTTGTTCATCAGCTTACTTGTGCAATTCTTTTATTAAGGTTAGTTTCCTCCAGTAGGATGCGTAATCCATGAGAGTAAAAACTATGTCACTTATTGCTCACCATTATTTCACAGTGCCTCACACAAGCCTGAGTCGTCACTCAATAACCATTTGCAGAGAAAGGGAAGAAGGAAAGGAAGGACATACAATACCTACTTTTGCTGAAATTTTTGTTTCCATTCATCTGCTACTTCTTTTCCAAATCCAACCACTTGATGTCCCCTTGTGTCACAGAATTCTGCAGGACTTATATTTAATGAGAAATTTTCTCCTATTATTCTCTGTCCACCAGATATGCATATCACTTAAGTATTCTCTTTGACCCCTTTCAATAGGACAGGGTACAGTTGAACTATAACCTTTCCTCTTAATTAAAAAATGAGGAGGAGACCATGTCTTTCCAGCAAAGAGAGTTGATTAGTCACTCTAGCTAAGTGGACAGCAGGTTTGGAGACTGAAGGCTCAGGGAGATGGTGCTTCAGCTACCTAAGGTAGTATTATACAGTATGGATGCTCTAGATGCTATTGCAAATTAGTAAAATTCTCCATTGTGCAGAACCCTTCTATGGCACAGTGTAGGACACTTAAAATCACTGGTTGCCATTTACTAAATGCTAGTGGTGCCTCTCAGTCATTGATACCATTAAAGAAAATTTCCCATGTATTTCCAATGGCCTCTTAGTGGGAGGGGCATGGTACTGAGCTGGGTTGAAACCTCTGGGAGGAGTAGAATATACAAGAGATGGAGATGCTTTGCTTCCTCTGGATAAATTGCCTCCTTAGTGTTACCTTTTGAAAACTCCATTTCTCATCCCTAAGGTGCGACTCACTTCCATTGACTCAAAACCATACTGTAGGGCAGGCAGGAAGTTATCTCACTGGATTTAAATACTGGAAACAAGTTTTCTCTCCATAAGCAAGCCTCCTAGTATTTCTGACTTAGTGGTTGCAACCATTAACCATTTGCTGATAGAGATTTATGGTGGTATATTTGCCATACCTGCCTTTCTGACTACAACTTAACTTCAATTTCTTTCTCTTCATTTTTTTTTTAAATTTTTACTGCAAACCTGTGGAAGGTGTATTTATTTATTCTTTCATATTAAAATATTTGTTTACTTTTTTTATTTCAAAATATTATGGAGGTACAAATGTTTTTAGTTACATGTATTGATTTTGTTCTGTTTGAGTCACGGTTATAAGTGTGCCCATTACCCAGATAGTGTTCATTGTACCCGTTAGGTAGGTTTTCACTCACGCCCTTCTCCCCACCCCCCTCCCCTTGATTTCTGCTGAGTTTTACTTCTCTCTGTGCCCATGTGTGCTCATTGGTTAGTTCCAATTTAATAGCGAGTACATGTGGTGTTTATTTTTCCATTCTTTAGATACTTCACTTAAGATAATGGTCTCCAGTTCCATCTAAATTTGTTGCAAAAGGCCTTGATTCATTCTTCTTCATGGCTGTGTAACATTCCATAGTATACATATACCACATTTTGTTAATCCACTCATGAATTGATGGGCATTTGGATTGATTCCACATCTTTGCAATTGTGAATTGCAGCATTGAGTTCTCTCACTTGAGCAAAATGACACCCTCAACCCCTTCACCATTCAGAGAGGAGAATGTGTGTGCTGATGAGGTTTGCTGGGGGAGGAAAGGAAAAGGAGTAGTAGAAAGCATGGATAAATGAAAATTAATGACTATCTCTGGCATTTATAATTGCCCAAATATCTCACCAACAAGAATTACAGAGAGGTAACGTTTTTCAGACCTGGCTCTTGGATTCTGCAATGGTGTATTACACTGGACCTTGCAGAGAGGCCAGCTGATCTGTTGGGTGTAGTAACACTGGTCAGAATCCTACCTCCTGAGGTTCTCTGATGTTTCTTAAGTATGCCCAGGCATCAAGTAGCTCAACTTTGTGACACAAAATTGCCCTCTTCAGAGGCCAGTTTCTTATCCTTTTAGCATGTTCTCCACGTATGGAACTACTTGTGTCTGTAATGGTCTCTGGCAAGCATCACAGTATAGTGATCAAGAGTAAAGGCTCTGAGTTCCAGCTGTCATACTGCCTGGGTTCAAATCTTGGCTTTACCATGTATTCACTGTGGGACGGTAAACAAGTCAGTCTACCTTCCTAGCCTCAGTGTCCCCATCTCTAAGTAGGAATAAGAGCACTTGCAATATGGGCCTTTTGTGATGATCAGTGTACTACTGCATATAAAGTTCTCAGAACCTAATCTGACTCATAGGAAGTGCAATATAAATATTAACTATTTTTGGTTTACAGTCTTTTCAGTACCTTTCATGGGTGGTTAAGGCTTAATTCAGAAGTTCCTCTTTTAACTCCCTTTACTACGCACATTGCTCCCTTGGATGTCTTTTCAGCATGGTCTTAATCATGATGATACAATGTTAATATTAAAACTCCTAAAAAGGTAACACTTTGGGAGGATGTACCCAGAATGTGTCCTTTTGCCCTTTTCTCACTCCCTCTCCCATTGCCCCCTCTCTTTCCCTTCCACCGATGTCCTCCAGAACACTGAGAACTTGGAGGGGTGCCTTGTTTTTGTATTCTTCTCTACCCTTGGGGTTTCCCCATGTCCAAGAACACACAGCCAACTACAGCACACACCCACCTTTCTGGCCCTCAGGAATACACTGAGCCACAGACCTACAACTCTGCCTGGTTGTGCCTCATTGTCCAAAAGCCCTGGCTTAACCACTTACCCTGGGCTGGGAAGCTAAGGTATGATGATGACCTCATGTGTTCCCATATCCTGGAGTCTTTACATTCTATCCTCTAAGCACCAGAAAGTCAGAGAATTAGTACCAGAAGAGAATAAGATGAATCTCCATGGTGGAATTTCAGGCATCATGTCATGGCAGCTGTGAAAATTATTTTGGGGCAGGGGCCCCTCTTAGCATCCCACAGAATGTACTAGGTAGGCAGCTGCTAGCCCGCTCATCTTTCTCTTATGCTTCAAGTGGTGCATGAGGAAAAAAGAAGAGCTGGCTCCTTTTAGGGAAAGTGATAATATTGTTAAATAAATATTTAGCTTTTATCCCCTGGATATGGCTAAATCTAGCCTCAGCGGTCAGTTGGACTGTTGATGAGGAGGATGCTTGCTTACTCTTTAGGATGGAGTGTAAGTGAGGAATAAAAACATGAACAGAATTAGAAGTTTGATTTATAATTTATTGAGTAGCCAAGGAACCCAATTTGTCTATAAACTTAATGTTAATCCAGGATAAATTATTCCAGCTGCCTCCTAAAAAGAAATTGAGAGAATAGAATGAGATAAGTGCTCATTTAATTTGTTCTAACTGGAGTCCAGTAGAGATTTATAATTTGCATGTGGGTGTGTGTGTGTAAAGAATCACATTACTCTAGGTAAAAAAGATCAAGTTTTGAATTGGCTTAGATAGGGTCTTCTCTGTCAGGCATGGAGTTGAGCCTTGTCTGTTTACCATCAATGGAAGCCATAGAATGTAAAGCATTGGAAGTTGTGTCGATGGTCTACAAATACAGCCATGAGGAACACTCCCATCTCTCTAGAAGCATGTGACTTCACACATCAAGAGGTGAAGTCTCGGCCCTTGAATCTGGGCTGGCCTGGTAACTTGCCTTGACCAACAGAATATATCACAACAGATATTCTGGGATTTCTGAGCAGAGGTCTTAAGAGAACTGGACACTCTTACCTTCTCTTGGAGCTCAGTTGCCATGCTATGAAGAAGTACAGACCGGATCATTGAATGATGAGAGGCCACGTGGTGTGAGGGAACCTCATAGAGATACGAGGCTACCTTCAATGTTCCAGTCCCAGTCCCAGTTGAATATATCCACATGGATGACTTCAGCTACATAACATGAAGCAGGAAGGTTGTACAATTGAGATTCACAAAGGTGCGAGCAATACTAAATCATTGTTTTACACATTTAAGTTCTGGAGTGATTTTTAATGCAGTAGTAGCTAACTACAGTAAGTATTGCTTTTCCCTGAATTCCTGTAGTTTTCACTTCTTCTCTTGAACTTCATCCCAAGGACTTAAGACCCTGGGGTGGGGAGGGACCAGATGAAAGGTAACTTGAAAAAGTGGCAATGGGCCAGTGACCCTCCAGGAAAGGGCTGCCACTGAGGTGAGCTTCAAGCAAGCCACAGCAGAGTCTTTCCAATGGGTCCGAGGGATGTGGAATTCAGAGTACAAATGGCCTGACTGTAATCAGTCAGCTAGGTATAATAGTGCTGCAGCCTACTATTTCTGTTATGTTTGGCTACTCACTCATAAATATAGTAATTCATACATGTTGACACTAAATTGAACCATTCAACTGTGCCTGTAGAAGGGGCATTTGCTTTTTCTTTTTCTTTTTTTCCTGTCATCAGCATTTGGGATAGGAAGTTAGTGTCAAGTCATCCTCACATACTTCCTTTCTGTTTGTGCCTGTAAAAACACAGGACAGGGTTTTCCAAAATATGCCCCACTGAATATGAGTTCTGTGATAGGGACAAAATATTTATGGGCATTCAATTTTCAGAAAATACAAAGTTTAAGAGAATGTTAATCAGAGGGATTTTTTTGTTGTTTGAATTTTTTTTTTTTTTGCCTTGGATTTTTTTTTAGAGCCTTTGGTATATTAACATGCCTTGTGAATCTTCAGAAGAGGTTTGTTATTTTGCTTTCAAAAATTATATTTGACCATTGCAAAAAATGGTCACCCCCCAAAAAAAGAAAGAAGTATCTCTAGCGACTAGAATTTCATGAAAAAGTCTTTAGGCACTGCCCATTTTTATCATAAGAATATTGGTGGAGTGTGGGGACCGACTATTGGAAATTCAATCACAAATTTGCATGAAGGGAGTAGAGATGTTATGATCTATTATATTTTAAACTAAGACAACAGTATAACTGATATCCTGCCAGAATATCAGAGGAACACCTTTTATGGAAATAAGTTCTTTTTCCATATGGAGAGGAGGAGAGCTAAAGATCCTTAAACACATGATTGTTCCTCATTCCCTTTTTTGAATATCCTGCTGTATAGCAAAATGTCAAGAAAATGTTTTCACAATCTGTCTTCCGCCTAGAATATTTGAGTGTCACTTGACAATGGCAATCATACTGACCTTAAACTCGGGATTCTCCTTTCAGATTTCTTTCCAGTATAAGAGGTAGAGAAATTTCTAATAATTGTCTTCATTTCTATCCTCAATGCTCACTCAGTGTTTGTTCTTGTCACTCTAAAATGTGTTACATCAACTAAACCCCCATGATTTTCTGATGGTGAGGCAGAAGTTATTTCTCAGCTGGTTGATCATGGCTTTTGCCTGACTTCTGACCTTCAACTGTGATCTGATATTGAATTCTGTCTTGTGGCAATTCTAGGCCCTGACCCAAACTAATAACAACCTTATTCATTCTGAGATTTTCTCAGAATGGGATACTGGAGCTGCTAGGGAAGACTGATCATCCTCAGTTACAGGCAGTAGCACTTGGAAGGAGAGCGTACTCATGCTAACTGAAAGCTGGCATTAACCTGTTCAGCAAGAGATACTTCTAAGGACAGCTAAGTTTGATGAAGTCCCAATAATGCATTATCCAAGGACATTACCCAGGGCAAGGTGGGATTGGTCTGCAAGTGCAGGCTGCCTGAGCCTTCCTCTTTGTTTCATAATTATGGGGTGTGACTTCAAGCTCCTGACCCTAACTTGAGGCTGTAATGTGTGAACATTGTTAGGATTTCAAGGAGGCAGAATCTCACTATGCAGCCTCTCTCTTCTTAGAGATTTCTGTGATGCACACATAAGCAGCATCTCTAGTCTAATGGAAAAGAAGTACCCTAAAATTCAAATGCCAGGATGTTTGGCAAAACAGATTGGGCAACAAGACTAACTACGGAGGCTGAATCAGAGTATCCTCCACTGAATTAAGACAACCAGGACTCCAATGTTGGTCGAAATGAGTTATTCATCCTTGATTAGTACCTTAGGCTTCCTTGATTAGGACCATGACCCTGCTTCATGAAGGAGGGCAGAAGGAGATGACATTGCCTAATTCATGGCCACGTCCACTAGTAAAATGTGATGCCTTAAAAAATCAAATCAGTGATTCCCCTTCCCTTGGTAAAGATGAAGTATGAGAAGAAAGAAATGCCTACCTTGTGGAGAGAGGGAACTCAAGCTAAAAATCAGTAGAAATATGACCTGGGGTAAAATAAAAATCTCATTTCAACACAAATATGTTTCTTTTTAAAAATAAAGGTCCCTCCAAACTGGAGGAAACATGAAACATCAACCTATCAGTTGCAAATACTGTGCTGCCATGTAAGGAAAGACTAATACAAAGTTTAGCAATTTTACCTCAGTGATGTTCCAAAGCATGCAGTCTGACTAAAGCTGTAGGGCTCCTTAGGGCCAAGAAAGATTTCCTTCCTCGTGGCTCATAATCACTTCCCCTCAAAAGCTTGACCTTTCTTGATCCCACTCTAATGAAAAACAAGACTTAATGATGTCTAGTTAACTTGTCTTTTGAGAGGTCCCTATCTGGTGAGCTGCTTATGAATGGTATATTATTCATTTCAAACCAAAAGATAGTACTTGAGACAGATCAAAGACAACCCAAGAAATGCAAAGTCTCAAATACTTTGACAATTTATAGTGTGTTATGAGAATAACAAATGGCGTGTTGTGAAGTTGTGGAAGAGGTAGAAGACACGAAACCAGTATGTAATGACTAATGGGTGTGTGGGGAAAAAGAATGAAACCTGACAAAGACAGATTGGTGAGTACTTTTAAGGCTTTAGAATAGGAGGTGAGGCAATGACAGGCATTTTCTCGTAATGCCTTATGCCCATGTAATATTCTCAACGTTTCACAGCATGTAAACCACACCAAATTTCGCAAAGAGAGTGGTATTATCTTGCTCATTTTGCCAAAAGGATACTCGGGTTAAAATGATTTGTTCATGGTTGGTCAGCCCAGCAAGTCAGAATTCTAATGCAGAATTTCTGAGTCTTAAGTCTATTGCTCTTTCCACTATCTCACACCTTCCTTGGTCTTGTATGGTCAATTTGTTGCCACGTCTCCTTGGATTCATCCCCGATGTCCTCCTCCCTCTCACTTTTAACTGAGCCCAGAACTAGGAGAGAACTGCAGTCAGTTGAGCTCAGGTTTGCAGAGAGCCTGTGTCACAGGTTGGAGACAGAGCCTCAGGCTGGTTTCTACCCATACAAAATCCGTTCGGTGGATTCTGTCCCGACCCCAACAATGACAAAGGGGTCATCCACTCTCAGCAATGACATAGGGTGTGGCGGATTATTTTCAGCTAATTTATTTCTAGTAAATGGAGGAAGCCATTTCTGAAACTGAAGTGAGTAGAAGGCTACCTGAAGAACAGCGAATACCACCAACATTTCTGATGATTTCTTATAAAACGATGCTTAAAAGGTGAAAGGAAGAGTGCAGATATCTGCAGTTGAAGGACTGTCACACAGAAGTCCTCCCAAGTGTAAAGTTAATCATTTATTACCTTTTCTATGGTTTGGGATCAGTGAGAGGTGAACAGACAGACCACTGTAATTTGTTTTTCAAGGAACATCAGACTTCAGCAGAGACACAGAAGGGCAGGATATTCTTTCTGAAACCATAACTTCAAATCCTGTAATAAAGTAAAGCTAAAACAAGCTATCCTCATTTCACATGATTTTCTCCAATAAAATTGCACAGCTTGCTGCAAGTATCATATTTTGCCCTGGCAGGGAGCAGAATGAAAAGTCTACTGGGGAAGGCAGAGCTTTATAGCATTTTGCAAGAGGTGTTAATAATTATGTGGGTTGCACTGTCCCCTCAGAGGATCAGATTCCAGCTTCAGATAACCCACATTGGTTTTCTAAAAGTATGAAACATTTGAAACAGAAATGCACAGAGAAAAACAGTGAACTGTATGACCATTACTTATCTCTATCAAATTCAATTTTGCCATATTTGTTTCAGTAAAATTTAAAATAAATGAAACATTAAAGATACAGAGGAAGCCCCTGGTACCCCTCACCCATTTTGGTCCCTACCCTCTTTTTCCTCCGCATGTCGGTATCCAGAATTTGATGTTCATTCTCCAGTGCTTTTTCTTTTTTTTTGGTAAACTTTTTAGTTGACTCTCACATAGAGAAGTGAGCAAGTCATAAGTAACATATATTGCTATAGTATATACAATGATCATATCCCTTTCAATGGATGTCTACAAAATGTACATACCCATGAAATTGACAGCCAGATCAAGATATAGCATTATGCAGGCCTCATAAAATGAGAGTATTATCTCCTCCTTTGTTAAAAGAGGGAATATAAAATTGATATTATTTATTTCTCAAATGTTTGTTGGAATTCACCTGTGAAACCGTCTTGGAGTAGAGTTTCCTTTGTGGGGATTTTTGTGTTACTCATTTAATATCTTTAATGGATATAGGGTTACTTAAACTATCTATTTCTTGTGCCCATTTTTGCAAGTTGTTTCAAGGAATTTATATAATTAATATACATTGACAAATTTATTGACATAAAATTGTTCATAGTATTTACTTGTTTTTCTTCTAATGTCTATAGTATATGTAGTGCTATCCCTTTTTTATTCCTGATACTCAGAATTTGTGTTTTCTGTATTTATTTATTTTTTAAACCAATCTTGTTAGGAGTTTTTCAATTTTATTACTTTTTCAAAAATGAAAAACTTTTGACTTTATTGATTTTTTTATTTTTTGTTTTATTGATCTTCACTGTCATATTATTATTATTTTCTCTTTACTACTTGTGTGTTCAATTTGCTCTTCTTTCTAAAGCTCCTTAGGGTAAAAGTATAGATCATTGTGCCCTTTCTTCTTCACTAACACAGACCTTTAAGTTATAAATTTCTTTGTAAATACTGCTTTAGTTGCATTTCACAAATTTTGACATGTTGTTTTCTTTATATTATTTCATTCACTATATCTTTTAAAGTTTTTATTGTGATATCATCTTTAACTCCTGAGTTGTCTATAGCATTTTGTTTAATTTCTAAACATGTGGGGATTTTCTAGACATCTTATAGTTATTGATTTCTCATTTAATATTGTCATCAAATTACATACTCTCTATGTTTTTGTTTCTTAAAAATTTATTTACATTTGCCTTGTAGCCCAGCATATGGTCTGTTTGGGTGAACTTGAGAAAAATGTGCCTTCTAGAGTTATTAGATGTTGTAATCTACAAATGTTAATTAGGTCAATTTGGTGGATAGTGTTCAAATCTTCAAAACTTTTCCATTTTTTTTAATTTATTAATTCTGAGAGAAGGACCTTGAACTCACCAGCTCTTATTGTAGATTCGTTAAATTCCTTATGCCAATTTTTATTTGGGTATTTTTCTGTTAGTTACATGTGAATTTAATAATTTTTACATGTATGGTCATATATATTTATGAACATTCTAACTTTTTCTGATGTTCTTTATTCATTCTTATATAGTGAAGCTTCTATATGGTATCACTTCCTTTCAGACTAAAGAACTTCTAGCATTTCTTGTAGTACAGATCTTCTGGAGAATATTTCTTTCAACTACTTCTTATGTTTTACTCCATTCTTTTATTTTTTAAAAGACTTTCCTATTTGTGATTCACATTGAATAATTTCTACTTATCTATCTTCAAGTTTATTGATTCTTCCCTGTACTGTATCTACTCTGCATATAAGTAAGCCCTTCAAAATGATTCTTCATTTCAGAATTTCCATTTGGCTCTTTTTTAGAGTTTTCATGTTTCTGTTGAAATTATCTATATATTTATGCATGTCGTCTACATTGTCCATTAGATTCTATATCATCCATAGTTGTTTTAAAGTCTGATTATTCTAACACGTAGGATATTCTAGATCTAGTTCTATTCACTATTTTTCCACTTGAAAATTGACCAGACCACATTGTCTTGTTTCTCTACATCTCATATTTTTTGAATGAATGCAAAACATTGTTAGTAAAAGAATAGGAGAGACTTAAGTGAATAATATCTATACCCTGTTGTTGGTTTAATTCGCCTCCCCCTAATAAAGATATATTGAAATCCTAATTTCTGGCATTTGTGAATACAATTTTAATTGGAAATAAGATCTTTACAGACATATTCAAGTTAAGATGAGGTCATAATGGATTAAAGTGGTCCTTAATTCCAATGACTGGTGTCTTTCTAAGCAGAGAGAGTGATTCGGAGACAGACACTCACAGAGAAGGCTATGTGAAGGTAGAGACAGAGATTGGAGTTATACTGGTCACAAGCTAAGGAATATCAAGGATTGCCAGCAACCACCAAAAGCTAAAAGAGGCAAGAAAGTCTTCCCTGGAGACTTTAAAGGGAACATGGCCCTGCCAACACCTTGATTTCAGACTTCTATTCCTCTAGAACTGTGAAAGAATAGAGTTCCCTTGTTTAAATCACCTACTTTGTGGTAACTTGTTACAGAAGCCCTAGCAAACTAATGCATAATGAGAAAAGGGCATGCCTCTTCTTGAGTCTCTTATATAGTGTTAAGCCTATTTAGTCTATAGTTAAACTGGGTCTAGTTATTGCTTTGTTTTGTTTTAATTAGATTAAATTCATCACAGAATTCTGATTAATTGAGTTTGTGATCACATCTTCCCTTTTAGCAGGACTTGGGATCTGAGTGCCTGCAAGGTTTATCCCATCTCTCCTCCCTCGTTCCCAGTCATAGTTTATTGTTCTTACTCACTGTAAGGCTTAGAGTGCCTGTGGAGTTTCTCTCATTTTTCCTTCTCTGCCCTCATATGTCAGTAGGTCCTTTATGCTTGTGCCTCAGGGAGAGTATGTCTCAATGCTCCTGTCCGGCCCCAGTCATTCTCGTGAGCAACTGATGAAGAATTGCAGATGAGGGCTGGCGGATAAATGTAGACTAAAACATCATACCAATCCATATTTGTGTTGTAGAAACGTGTTAAAAGTATCTGCTTTCTTTAGCCATGCCAATGGTAACTTTCTCACGTTCTGGCAAAGATAAAAGCAGCTATCAATCTATTCCTTCCAAGAAAGTACTTGATGTTTCTTGGATTTTAAGTCATTAGGTTACTTTGTGGCCTCAGCTTTTTAATGGGTGTTTAAAAACTGATTCTATAGATTGAATAGCTTATTCTCATTGTTTAGGTCTGTATCAGAGGTCCCAGCAGCCACCCGAGGTTTGCTGATTCACTATAAAGAAGTTGATATACTCATGGTTACAGTTTATTACAGCAAAAAGATATTTAATATAAAGCAAAATCAGCAAAGGGAAAATGGGGAAAAGTCTGGAGGAAAGCAGATGTTAGTTTCCAAGAGTCTTCTCTTAGGGGAGTATCATAGGACATGCTTAATTTCTTTAGCAATAAACAGTGATAATATGTGCAAAATGTTGCGTACCAGGAAAGTTCTAAGTGTAGGAGTCCAGGGTTTTTGTTTGTTTGTTTGTTTTTTTGATCAGAGGTCAGTCACATAGACACATAGTATCTTCATGACTAGTTGCAGGTACTGAAGCTCCGGGGTCCCAGAAGGAAAGTGAATGTTTACCATAAATCACTTTGTTTGCTCAAACTAGGTGAATTTGTTCAAGGTCCTGAGCATGCAAAATACTTTTATCAGTTAGAACATTCCAGGATCTCAATTCCCAGTAGTCAGACAAGGGCCAGTCATGAAAACAGGCCCTTCTTGGGAATATGCAAGTTTGAGAAATGTAGGCTTGTTGACTT
This sequence comes from Avahi laniger, assembly GCA_963575035.1. Lineage (NCBI taxonomy): Eukaryota > Metazoa > Chordata > Mammalia > Primates > Indriidae > Avahi > Avahi laniger. Next base: position 13,383 of record CAUYSK010101437.1, read on the forward strand.
AATTCTTTTTCTTTTGTTTTTTTCAGCATATTATGGGGGTACAGATGTTTAGGTTACATATGTTGCCCTTGCCCCCTCCCATACACAGATACTCCAGGATCCTAGTGAATTTCTCTAGTTACTTTCTGTCTCCTAAGGAGAATGAAACCTCCAATCATGTTTGTAGTCTTGCTGTATTCAATTTATTCCTAGAATATTTCATAAGTTTTCCCTATTATATACATGTTGTTTTATAAATTTTATTTTCTAATTGTTTCTAGCTCATGAAAATGAAATAATTTTTTAATTTAGACCTTGAATCAAGCAAAATTTTCTAAACTGAATTATTTGTTTTAAATTCCAATAGCTCATCTATAGATTCTTTTGAATTTTTTGTAAATACAATCATGTTATCTGCAAATAATGACTTTTTCCCTTCCATTTCAATACTTTTATTTTTTTCCCCTTGTTGCACTTGTCAGAACCTTCAATATAGTGTTCATTTGTAGTTGTAAAGCTTTTCTGATTTCAGGGAGAAAGCTTTCAGTACTTCAACATGAAGTATAATGCTTGTTACAAGCCAGCCTTCTTGCGTGCCTGCCTTCCTTCCTACCTTCCATCCATCCATTCATCAAATTAAGAAAGTTCCCTTCTATTTCTAGCTTGGTGAAACTTTTTTCATGATGGCTGTTAAATTTTATCATATGTAGTTTATATATTTTTAAAAAGATAATGTTTTTTCTTCTTCATTTTGTTAATGTAGTAACATTGATATTCATTAATTTTGCTTTTGGATTCAATTTTTTAATATTTTGCTTAGGATTTTTGTGTCATTGTTTAAAAGCAATGTTAGGTTATAACGTTCCTTTCTCATAGTGTCTTTGTCAGGCTTGGTATCACATTTATAATACCCTGAGAGAACACATTGGAAAAGATTTCTTTCTTCTATACTCTGAAAGAATTTGAATAAGATTGTTACTCTTCCTTCCATAAATACACAGTTGACCCTTGAACATGGGTTTGAACAGTGTAAGTTTACTTACATGCAGATTTTTTTTTTTATCTCTGCCACCCCTGAGACAGCAAGACTATAACCCTTCCTCAGACTACTCAATGTGAAGACAATGAGGGTGAAGACATTTATGATGATACATTTTCACTTAGTGAATAATAAATATATTTTCTCTTCCTTAGAATTTTCTTAACATTTTCTTTAGCTTACTTTGTTGTAAGAATATAGTATATAGAATATAATGCATACAATTATACAAAATATGTGTTAGTGGACTGTTTATGTTATCATTAAATGCTTCTGGTCAACAGTAGGCCATTGATAGTTGAGTTTTGGGGGGATCAAAAGTTATACATGTATTTTTGATTGCACAGGAGGTTGGCACTCCTAAACCCCATGTTGTTGAAAAATCAACAGTATTAGTTTCTTAGGGCTGCCATAACAAATTACTGTAAGCTGAGTGGCTTAAAATAACAGAAGTTTACTCTCACACTTTTGGAGGCTAGAAATTCAAAATGAAGGTGTTGGCAGAGCCATATTCTCTCTGGAGGCTCTAGGGGAGGACCCTTCCTTGTTTCTTCCTGTCTTCTGGTAGAAGACGGCAATCTTTGACATTCCTTGCCTTGCAGATGCATCGCTCTGGTTTCTGCCATCATTGTCTCATGACCTCCTCCCTGTGTGTCCAGGTCTCCTCTCCTCTTCTCATGCAGACACCAGTCACATTTAATCTAGGACCTACTCTAATCCAGTATGATATCATCTTAACTAATTATATCTGCAAAGACCCTATTTCCAAATAAGGTCACATTCGGAGATTCTTGGTGGACACGAATTTCTGAAGGATCCTATTGAACCCAGTATAGTAAATATTTTGAGGAGGTCACACTTAAATCAACTGGGACTAAAGTTTCTCTGTGGGAAAGTTTTTATTATGAGTTTACATTATTTAACATGCAAAGTTATTCTGATTTTCTATTTTCTTCTTTTTTAAAATTAGTTTTCAGAATATTATGGGGGTACAAACGTTTTGGTTACGTAGATTGCTTTTGTACCATTTGGGTCACTTATAAATGTGCCCATTCCCCAGATAGTGTACATTGAACTCATTTGGTGTGAATTTACCCATCCGCTCCTCTACCCTCCCACCTGTTTGATTTCCAATAAATGTTATTTCCATATGTGCACATAAGTGTTGATCGATTAGTCCCAATTTAATGGTCAGTACATGTGGTGTTTGTTTTTCCATTCTTGTGATACTTCACTTAGAAGAATGGTTTCCAGTTCCATCCAGGTTAATACAAGAGGCATTAGTTCACCACTTTTTATGGCCGAGTAGTACTCCATGCTATACATATATAACATTTTGTTAATCCACTCATGTATTGATGGGCATTTGGGTTGTTTCCACATCTTTGCAATTGTGAATTGTGCTGCTATAAAAATTTCAGTGTAGGCATCTTTTTATAGAAAAGGCTATAAAAGTCTTTTATAGAAAAGACTTCCTTTGGCCAAATACCCAGTAATGGGATTGCTGGATCAAATGGTAGTTCTACTTTTAGTTCTTTGAAGTATCTCCATACTACTTTCCATAGATGTTGTACTAGGTTGCAGTCCCACCGGCAGTATAGGAGTGTTCCTGTCTCTCTGCATCCATGCCAACATTTGTCATTTTGGGACTTTTTGATAGAAGCCATTCTCACTAGAGTCAAGTGATATCTCTTTGTGGTTTTCAGTTGCATCAACCTAGACAAAAAATTTATGAAGAAAACCCCAAAAACAATCACAGCAATAAATAAATAAATAAATGGGACCTGATCAAGTTAAAAAGCTTCTACACAGCCAAGAGAACAGTCGTTTGAGAGAATAGACAACCTACAGAATGGGAGAAAATATTTGCATGCTATATATTCTATAAAAGGCTGATAACCAGAATCTATAAAGAACTCAAACAAATCAGCAAGAAAAATATCAAACAACCCCATTAAAAAGTGGGCAAAAGACATGAAGAGAAACTTTTCAAAACAACATGGATTAATGACCAACAAACATGAAAAAGTGCTCAACATCTCTAATTGCCAGGGAAATGCAAATCAAAACCTATTATCCTTTTAGTGCATTCATTTTTTAGTAAGTACAGCCAAAGTTATTTCTGTAGTTTGCAGCTTAGAACCCTGGGTCACAGGGTGAGGGTGATTGACAGGCAAATGCTGATTATTTTCTTTTAAAATGTGTAAAATTATTTGAGAAATAAATCTTAGTTTTATAATTTGAAAACAATTTTCTTTTATTTGCCAAGAAGTAACATGTTCTGTTATTTCTACCTGCTCTACCCCTTAATCAAGCACTCAGTAAAAATTGGGGATAAACGTAATATAACTGCTGACTAGAAGTTGTATTAAAGACTTGGTAATAAAAAATCACTGCTATAGATAAAATAAAGCTTCATTATTACCTGGGGATTTGGTCCTTCATATCCTTATTTTCTTTATTAATTTAAAAAAGGAGAGGAATCTATTTCCATTTGGATATGAAATCCAAATAATTGTGATAGCATTTGTATTATGTAACATAATAGCCATTTTTCCATTTCCACATAGCCATGTTGTATGTATTTACAAAAGTCTACATCAGATGGCACTAATTTTATAAAGAAATATAAAGAAGACACTTGATTTCATGTGAAGAAAGTCATTTTAAAGGAGAATGAACAGGTAATCAGCAGTATGGAATAAAATGTTTCACCACAAAAGAAAATGACATATTTTAGTAATTGAAGCTATCAAACTATTTTTTTCTTTTTAAAAAAGCCAAAAGTAGCTGAATTCTCTCCTTCTATCTCAATGACAAACTCTGTGACAGCCAAAGAAATAAGACTTTATTTCAAATTTCTTTTAAAACTAAAATTATTTGTACCTTAGCTTTTTAATTAATAAAGAATGGATACAGTGAGGCCCTAAGCATATCTCAATACACTTTCATGACATTCAAGAGAGGTGAGAGAATACCAATACCTGAAAATATCCCCTATTTATAATATAATTACTTTTCACACAGCAAAGCCTCAAAACTCCATCAGTTATATATGACTGTCCTGGTACCAAAGGAAAACTGTGTGTTAATAAGTTCATGAAGTTTAACAATTACTAGAAAGGCACTCTGTAAAAAAATATTCTCTGGTGAAGTTAAAGAATGCTGGAAACAAAAATCTTCTTCCTGAAGCAAGGTAATTCCCCTGAGTAAACAAAAATACCTACAGCAGTGAAGACAAATTATGATGACATTTTACAACACACAGAAGGAACTTCCTTTAAAATGTAAGATTTGCACAAACCCTTTAGAAAAGCCATTGAAAAGGTCAACTTGTTGTAATCCAGTGGTTTTCAGGTACAGTGCAATGACAAATTGGTGCGTTGTAATCAGTCACAGGGATGTGTTAAAGGTAATTTGTTATAAACAATATTTAAGGCACTGCAGTGTGGGAATAATTTACTTTTTATGAATTACATTCTGGTCAAGGTTATCCCCATAAATAACATTACTCTCACCTAGATCTTAAACACTGTGTAGAGGAGGACTGCGTCTTTCATGGGAATTTTACTCTATCTATATGGTATTGAGGAAGAAATGTTCAAAACTACAGAATTTTAGTATTGTTTAATAAATAAAGGGCATTAGGAAATTAATTTGGCTTAAATGTTTTACTTTAGAAATATTGCAAATAAAACCTAAAATTAATATTAGCAAAATATAAAAATGTAGTTTTATATAACAAAAAGAAAGAGAAAATGGCCTAAAGATATTTATGCTAAGTTTTAAGTCAAAAAATGGCTAATGTTGAGAAAAATTAATTCTTTACAAAGTAGAATTAATTTAGCTTTTAAAGATTGATCATGAAAAATGGTAAACAAATACATGATATAATGGAATCTGATGAGTTATTAGATTAATTATAAGCATAAAAGAAGAAAAAAATATTGCAAAGCATAAAATTGTGATAATATGATTGTATATTATTCTTATATTGAGAAACTGTTAACTTTATGACTTTAATTACCTACAAGTGTCTCTATGACACATTTAATTCTTTTACTCAATAATTTATAAGTGCTATTTTTGCCCTCACATCAAAAATTAACAACCAGCTTATGGAAAGATGTCAGTGGCAAAATAGTCGCTAACGTTTCAGAATCCACAGCAAACAAAACAAAACAACAAAGAGATACCAAAAGCTCATGGACAACATCTACTACAAAAGTTGGCTATAAAATACACTCATGAATCTTAAAATATAAGCAACTGGGGACAAATATCACTACTATAAGACCTGCAAACATTCATTATCTGTGTAGGAGAAAGGAGAAGAAAGCCATTGAACATCTGATAGAGTGGAAATAGGAGATCTCCCCAACAATCATAGGTATTCACTGGAACACACTACACATCAAAAGAAGAATAGCAGCTGAAAACAAGGGTGCCTTTGCCCAACCCCAAATCTAGTAAGAGTTAAGTACAAACAGCCCATGGTTACATCTGAAGGGGTTGGAGCAGGGTAGCCCCTTTAAACTCTTAAAATAAAGCTACCTGACGATCCTTTCCCAAACCAAGAGGAAACAGCTGGGCATCCAATAAAGTTGATAAAGATGAGGAATGGCAATAGAGACAAAAAATTCAGAGAGCAAGGTACCTTATTTTTGAACACTGTATGAAATCAAGAAAAGAGAGAGCTCTGTGGAGTTAAAAAAAAAAAAAAAAGCTATCCTGAACTATACTGCCTTCTAAAAGTTCAGGAAAACTAATTTCACAGGATGATTAATAATCTGAAATATTCCTAATGTTCCATAGGTCAAATTTCATACAAGGGAAAGAAAAAATAAAATCCCTACAGACAGTAAAGCACATACATTACAGACACACACAAAAAGACCTCCAAATCTGATCAAAACTATTAATACAATCTCTTATTTCAAACACATTAAAATACATTATATAAGTGGCATAGAAAGGAAGAAATAAGTCAGATTTAGACCTTAGCAATAAAGTAACAACTCAAGAAACAACAAGAAATAAAACAAAAAAAAATTCATTTTAAAAACAAAGGCTAAGGTAGAGGGGACACAAGTGTAAATAAGAGGTAATGTTTTAAGAGAAATAAAGGTGAAATGCATCGAAGTTTTAAAAATCAAAAAATATAGTAAGAAAAACATACATTCACACAAAAACAGGTAGCAATATTCATAGCAACTATTCATAATGTCCAAAAGGTGGGAAAACCCAAGTATTACTGAAGTGATGAATGAATAAACAAAACCCAGTATATCCACACAATGCAAAATTATTAGGTCATATGTGGGCATAAAATACTGGTTCATGCTACAGGTTAGATGAACCTTGAAAACATTTGCTAAATGAAATAAGCTAAACAGAAAAGCACACGTATGTAATTCCACTCATAATAAAATGCAGAATAAGTGAATATTTAGGAACAGAAGGTAGATTAATTGTTTCTTAGGACTGGGGTTGGGCAGCAGGATAGGTGAAGGGTATATGATTTCTTTTGACAAGATTAAGATTTCATAAAATGGACTGTAGTAATGGTCTCATATATCTTTAAATACAATAAAAACCATTGATTTGCACGCTTTAAATTGGTGAAATGTACCTAAATTATTTCTCAAACTATTTGAAAAAATGAAAGAAAAAAAAACAAGTAGATGAAAGAAACTGATTAATAGCTGAAGAAGATTCAACATATAATAGCAATCTCTGCAGAAAGAAAGCAAAAACAAGATAACCAAGCAAATACACATTTCTTTGATTAAGAAAAATTTTACTGAAATAAAATAATTTAAAAAGTCTTGAAAATACATACTGAAAGAGCATAACACTTTTTTGAAAATATTAACAAAAAATTTAATGGTCATCAAAACAAGAAGGTGGTGGAAACACTCTACGAAGTTGAAGATGTTAGATTTTGATGACAGATCATCAGTTTCAAAGTGCACAGTGGAAAGGATTCAGAAGTTGAAGAGCGGTGTGAAATAGAGTCATACAAGGAGATGGTCGGAGATTTAAGGTAATTCAGCGTCTCAAAGTGCAGCCCATGGACTGGGAGCCTCAGCATCGTTCAACTGAATCAAAATTTCTAGGGGTTGAGCTCAGGAATAAATGTTTTATTAAGTCTACAGGTGATGCTTATGCATGATCAGATATGAGAAGTATTAAATATTAGATTATAGTGAGAGAAATAGTAACCTGGAAATCTTGGGTTTCATGTGGTAACTGGCATTGACAGAAGTTAACGGTACCATGTGATTAGTTCCAGCGGTCTGAAGTCAGGTAGAGGTGATGGTGCTGTGAAATTTGGGATAAGGAGGAGCAGGAAGTCTTTCTCAGAATATTTAGATCTGCTGGGAACTCTCATGTGGATGGAAGGTTTGTTCCATGTAGAGAAAGGATATATCTACAACACGATAAAATTAGGTAAAATAGATAATATATTCAACTGGATATTAACACAGGATGGTTAAAAAGTAAAAGTTAGGTGATTTTAAGCCTGTAAATTATCCTAACTTTCGTGTTTCAGAGTTGAAATTATATATTTATTTCATAAAAATGATTAGAACACATTAAATATGCTCCTTTGAACAACTGAAGAACTGCACTTTTTAACATTATTGTTTTTATTGGTAATTAATTCAGAATAATGAAATTGCTATTAGTCATTCCTAATTCCATATTTGGCTTACATTTAATGCACAAAGCAGCTTAATTTGACATAATTTTTTAAATTTATGATAATCATTTTAATCTGTTATAAAATTGATTCAAATTCGATTATTATACCAATACTCCAAATCCAGATTGAGTATATTTTCTTTAAGACAGCTCTTCCACACTGGCTAGCCGATTAAGCTCAGGTTTTACCTTGTACAGAACTGTGGAGAAATCTTACAATCAGAAAACTAGCTTTTCTAGGAAAAAGAATTTGTTATTCTGATATTGCTAAATAAAGAAACTTGAAGCTAATTTTCATATCTCTCTGTAATGTATCCCTTATACCTCCAAGTGAAACACCCTATAGTTAGAAGTTATGTGCTTACTTCTTTTAAATAATGTAAATGCTTAAACCTAAGGTCTTGGAAGGTCAGAGTTATCTTCTTCATGACTGAAACCTTTCTATGTAGAGGAAATGAATTCAACATCGACATAGTCATAACGCTGTCACATGCAAAATGAATATGGATGCATGGTTACCTGCTGAATATGTCAGATATCAAGCTGTCTCTAAAGAGAGAAAGAGAAGTCACTCGTGGGTCTGAACAATAGTGAGTTTCTATATTATTCTAATGGAGAAGTAGGGGAAGGATGATTAAATTGAGCTGTGTCTTTGAATATACTTTTATTTTTTGTCTTTGTAAACCTCTGACAGATATGTGGATATAGCATTTGTGACACATTTCTCATCACATTTAATTTGTTGTAGCCCCTTTAAGCTCAGTTTCTAATTCCAATTTCTGTCGTTGCTATTCCCCACTAGGGATATGAATAGTATCTTTTAATGTTAATTAGAGAAGTTTAGCAGAAGTTTAGAAGTTTAGTTTCTATTTGCTCCTCTCACTTTCCTATCCTTTCCTTTCACTACCACTATTTTATCCTCCAAACTGATATCCCTGTGTAGGACTCTCAAAGTTAGGAGATAACAAAAATATAGTTTAGTACAATTTAGATATGATCTTATCTTGGGAGCGTACTCAAAGAAATGAGGGGAAAAAAGATCAGGGCTAAGATGAGAAAGAAAAACTTGAGATAAGGAAGTCTCTACCCCTGATAATTTGGCAATCATACCAATAACTAAGTGATCATTGAATTGATAAGCAGTGTTCAAAAAGCAGTAACAGAGGCAGAATAAAGTGTTACACATAAAGTAGAAGATTCAGATGTTTTCCTGGACCAGAAAGTAATATCACTGGGTGACTCAGGCTAAGTAGGGTGGTCTAGAAAGCATGTCCCTTCCAAGAAAACAATTGCTGTCCGTTACAGCCAATTGTTTGCATGTGGGAGTCTCAGAATGAAAAGACAGCTGTCTTCACACTGTTGATAATTTATGGTTAACCTTTCACTGGAAATTTTTAAAAAATCACTTTCTGGATAAATCACTCGGGCAAAAAAGACATTTATGGATGGAACACAGCCTGTTGTATCATCAGTTTGAAAACTCTGTTTTATTCTCACTTTTTCTTTATTATTTGACAAACAGTTCAAACTAAATAGAGCTCAGATCCAAGAGCTATTGCAAATAAAAGACATACCTACTTCTGAGATTTATAGCTTGATGGGTCTTAATACAACTACTTGCTGAGTTAAATCAATAGACACAGACACTGTGTTAGCAATGTTCTGTTTGCTAAAATAAATTGCCGGCAATACAGTTGACCATATGTGTACAGAGTAAAATATATTTATATTTTTCCCAGGTTACAACTTCAAAATTCTGTGCAGTCAAGTCTCAAAGTAATATGTATTGACTATATCAGTCATATTAAAACATAATCCTAGAAAATACGTGGTTAAAACTGCATGTCTTTTATGTTACTTCTTTAGAGTGATTTTATTAAGCTGAAAACAATTGCCAGATACCAGTTTGTGTTCACATGTCAAACCATAGATGGAAAGCACCTAATTTCCTATCAGATTTACAAAGCATAAATAAGCTCTATTATTGAACCAAATGCTAATTCTCTTAAATACAATATTAGGAATAATTGTTAGATTATTACGCCATGATTTTACATTAAATTATACCACGGAGTTCTACTCAGACACAAAAAACAATGGTGATCTAGCACCTCTTGTATTACCCTGGATAGAGCTGGAATCCATTCTACTAAGTGAAGTATCCTAAGAATGGAAAAACAAGCATCACAGGTACTTACCATCAAGTTGGTATTAACTGATCAGCACTTCAGTGCACATATAGTAATAACATTCTTCGAGTATCAGGCAGCTAGGAGGAGGGTGGAGGGGATGGGTATATACACACCTAATGGGTGCAGTGTGCACAGTCTGGGGGACACGCTTAAAGCTCTGACTCAGGTGGGACAAGGGCGATATATGTA
>CAUYSK010101440.1:0-10273 GCA_963575035.1 Avahi laniger
TGTCCAATTAATTTCTTTCTATTTTTGGTAGAGACGGGGTCTCGCTCCTGCTCAGGCTGGTCTCGAACTCCTGAGCTCAGAACGATCCGCCCACCTCGGCCTCCCAGAGTGCTAGGATTACAGGCGTGAGCCACCGCGCCCGGCCGTAATGGTGTCTTCTACTTAGTAAAATTCTGGAGCAGTACAAAGGAAGGGAAAATTTTTGAGGCAAGACTACTGTTGGAGGGGAAAATGACTAAATTCCTTGGACTTCATTGAGTGGTTTGGCAGTTAGTTGTTAATAATTTTGTAGTGTAGAAGCATTTTTTTATGAACTAAATGTTTCAGTGACTAAGTCCCCCAAACATTTTTTCTTTACAGGTATGCCTCCCCCTGTTCCACGTCCTGGAATCCCTCCAATGACTCAAGCACAGGCTGTTTCAGCGCCAGGTATTCTTAATAGACCACCTGCACCAACAGCAACAGTACCTGCGCCACAGCCTCCAGTTACTAAGCCTCTTTTCCCCAGTGCTGGACAGGTAAGGTGAAATTCCTGAAAAGGAATAATTATATGTAAAGGTAAAAGTGTAGTTGTTTACAGAAGTCTTTATAATTGTCATAGGCCAGTTATTTTGTTCACGATATTTTTAAATGGTTGCTTATTCTTTTCCATGTTTACACACTGATTTTCTCTACTCATAAAAAGTTTAATGGAGCCAGAGATAGAATATTACTTTCTCATAGCTGTGGACTCTACTTTTTCATACATTTAGCTGGAAATGAAAGTCTAGTTTTTGAAGCATTTAGAGGGCCTCCTTTACCTGTTGAACTGTATGAGTGGAATGAGACCAAGTCCTTAGGACCTTAGCAAATCATTTGTTGGGCTCTTCCTCTAGTTGAGAACAGTGACCTACAGTGCTACACTGTTGGTAGAAGGGCATGATGATTTCATAACTTTTGGCCTAGTAACACTTTTATTTCCTACTGGTCTTGTCTTTTTTCAAAACTTCTTCTAAAACCTAAGTGAATGATGCTTCTGTTATATATAGTATGCACATAATGGTTAAAACCTTTGCTTTTTTTTCAGTTTCATTCAGAATTAAGCAGATTCAGATTTAATTCATTGAGAATTAAGAAGATCAGGATGTATGTTCAATATTTTTCTTTTTTCGATTATCCCTTAGATGTTTTTTTTAAGTTTTTTTTGTGGGTGCCAAATTAAAAGCATACCTTTGTATACTCTTTAAGTACATTATGTTATGGTTTTATAATAGATGGGGACTTTATTTATTGAGAGAGGTAGAACTTTTGGTCAGAAATATTTTGTGGAGAATCATTGATAAAAGAATTGGATTGGAATGTCAATGTTTATACATCCTTTATTCTCAGTTTAAGGTATCATTCTTGTAATATCACAGTGCAAAACATTAGTTTTAGAAAAGAAAGTATGGTTAACTATTAAATAGGCTTATTGGTATAGAATTGAAAAACATTTTTTGAGGCTCATTCTTTCCTTTTGTTTATTGTAAATGCATTAACTGCCTGCCTCTTTAAATAAATGACATTCGATTGCATTAAATTTTGCATTTGCAAAAATGCAGTCTATACTAAAAAGTCTACCACATGGCTTATATTCACCCATTTGTTTGGAGACTTTTCATTGTTTCCTTTCTTTTATGCTACAGATGGGGACACCTGTAACAAGCTCAAGTACAGCTTCATCCAATTCAGAAAGTCTGTCTGCATCTTCTAAAGCTCTGTTTCCTAGCACAGCACAAGTACGCAGGAAGTTGCAGTTTAAAATTGTTAAAATGGCTTTATAACTTAACCCTTTGGACCCTACTTAAAAACTAAATTTTTGTCCAAAAATATACTATGTTTAATTTTTTTAGAGTAAAATTAATGGTATATTATTCAAATGGTATTTGAAAATTTGAATTCATACTAACAAAAAGAAGTACCCTAAACTCTTGTGGTTCTAAAGGGTTAAAAGCATGTAAGCAGTAAATGCATTATAGTGACCAATGGTTAGCCTGATGCATGATTAAGCTATTTTGATTTATGCTGTTTAATGCATCACATTTAATGTAAGAGAATTTAGTGTTCTGCATTTGGTTCTAAAGTCGGCCTAGTCTACTTGTTTTAGATGTGTTCGATGTTATGAAAAGTAACACATTTGTTAGTGATAACTTGTTACTTAAAAGATCCTCCTAAATCAACGCTTTCCTCCATGATAATTATCCAGCCATTGTTAATTCAAGGGGATTGTATTAATATAGAAATACTTTTAAAGGACATGTCTTTAATGTGTTACCATTTGTATATAATAATTGTTAATGCTATATTTAGTAACTGGGGCTTATCTAAACTCATTTCCTGTAGGGTTTTTTTTGTTTGAGATACTTGATAGATTAATTACTTTAAACAACTAATTTAGAACAATAAAAATAGAACACATGCTATACTGTTATTACACTGTATTTTAGCAATTTGGAATAAATACAAAGCATTGTAAATTTGACTTTTGGTGAGGAGATAGAAGGCATCTGAGAAGTTACATATACAGTCTTATTTCCACTATGGTGTTTTGGACTGGACATGACTTTAACCTAGCATCTTTTGATATTCTTAAGGGTTATCTTGAATTTTGTGGAGTGTTTTATATTAACTTTGTTTTAGTTTCATTTAAAGTTTGATCCTTTATTTAATGTTGGTGTCTTGTTTTTAAGTTAAACTTTTCATAGATACATGCATAATTTGGGGTTTTGAAGTTTCATTGATGAAGGATTGTATTTTGCAGGCTCAGGCAGCTGTCCAAGGACCTGTTGGTACAGATTTCAAGCCTTTAAATAGTACCCCTGCAACAACTACAGAACCCCCAAAGCCTACATTCCCTGCTTACACGCAGTCTACAGCTTCAACCACTAGTACAACAAATAGTACTGCAGCTAAACCAGCAGCCTCAATAACAAGTAAGCCTGCTACACTTACAACAACCAGTGCAACCAGTAAGTTGATCCATCCAGATGAGGATATATCACTGGTAAGTTGTTTTCAGTTTTTTACTAGCAGCATTTGAGTCGAAACTGTTGAAGCAGATTTGTCCCTTTGAAAGTGTTAATTTGTACTCAGATGGTCTGTGATATGATTTTAATGCTAAATGGTTTTTACCATTTTGATTTAAGAAACCACAAAATACTTAAAAATGGATGAATATTGCAAGTTTTGGTCTTAGATGCTTTCCCTCTCCTTCCTCTAGACTGTTTGTAAAAGAAGACAGTAAGTTGGGCTCTTACTCTCTTAAAAATCATTTTAGTTAGACATAAGTTTGCATATTTTAATTGAAGAAACATTGTGAGGTAGAATCCTGCAGTTCCCTTGAAGCCCATATAAAGGAATTAATTTTGATATAAAGTTAATATTTAGGATTTTGATAATAATACTTTACTAGTTTCTTGCCTAAGCAACTTATCATTCCTGGAAAGTTGGTTAGCCATGCTTAGAGTATAAAAATGAGTGAAATTTTTTTTTTAAGGAATTGAGATTTTAAATAGTGGTACTGGTTTGTGGAGCAGAAGTAATTACTTGGGGAATACGGGTAAATTTTTAAAAATTGCTTGTGACTCTAAAAATAAAGATTTTAGATGCATGCCTTTATGCTTAATGAACCTTATTGCATTTAGTCATTTAATATTGTGTTTATTTTTATTCCCAGGAAGAGAGAAGGGCACAGTTACCTAAATATCAACGTAATCTTCCTCGACCAGGACAGGCCCCCATTGGTAATCCACCAGTTGGACCAATTGGAGGTATGATGCCACCACAGCCAGGCATCCCACAGCAACAAGGAATGAGACCCCCAATGCCACCTCATGGTATTCTTCTTTTTATGTTTATTATATTTAGTGGATTTTCTGAGTATACACATAAAATGTTAAGTTTATCTGCAAAATACATTTTTGCATTTAAAATACAATGCATAGACCAACTCAAACTATTTTTGTGTTTTAAATGTGTCTCTTTAGGTCAGTATGGTGGTCATCATCAAGGCATGCCAGGTTATCTTCCTGGTGCTATGCCGCCATATGGGCAGGGACCGCCAATGGTGCCTCCTTACCAAGGTGGGCCTCCTCGACCTCCGATGGGAATGAGACCTCCTGTAATGTCGCAAGGTGGCCGCTACTGATCTTACTTCATCCAGTCTAATAGGTTTGGAGATTAAACCTTTTCTCAACTTGTGCTGTTTATATAGCCAAGCTTCCGTCAATAAGGCTTCATTGTGACTTTAACAAACATTATCTTCCCACATACCAGGAACTATTGGACATTTATTTTACATGGGAAAAATTATTTGGAATAATAAAAGCAGGAACTTTTCCTGAAGTTGCAATTTATACTGTATGGCTTCTTTTTCATGTTTCATCTAGGTTTTTAGAAGTGAAGTATAGTAAATTTGGTTCGTTAAATTGTGAAGGCGCTGGAATTACATGAACATACCACCTTAATAAAGGCAAGTTCTGTAAGCTTACATTGCTATTTGTAAAGTTATGCCTTCACAGCATTTCAGATGCTGTTGGACTTCATGTCCCCAACCTAGCTTGGTGAGGGCTGTAACTGTTTCCAAGTACCTGTACATTGGAAGTCTGAACGTGTAACAATATTTAATGTATTTAGAGTTCCTCATGTTGCAGGGTTTAAGAAATCTGACCCACCAAGGTCATGTGACTTTTCTGTACTGTTAAACTTCATTGTAATAAAATGAGAGAAAAAATTACGCCTTTTTATTCATAACCCAGCTGTGGACCACTCCCCAAAAGGTTTGTAAAGATGCATGCCATAGTAGATGTCCACATAATAAAATTCATAGTCACCAATGCAGTTTTGATATATCATTGGATTCTGTCTTTGAGTTGTAGGTTATTCCTTACCTGCATTATTTAAACTGAACAGTATATTTAGAATTGTATGTTAATACTTCAGTTAACAAAAAGCTTAGCTGCATATGAGTCTTACATAATATAGGTATGGAATCTTTTCATTATTTCAGCTTTCACACCTCTTTGGTGTCAGTACATGTCAGATGTCATTTTACTATGTAAACCTTAATACCTTTTCCTTCCTGCTTAGATGTTCAGAGCCTAGTGCCAGACCCATTCCTTTTGATTATTTTTGTGACTTCAGTACTGCATGGACCTCAGAAGCTTTTCAGGTGCAAACTTCTAGAAGCTTAGGTGCATGCAGTAATAGCTTCTTGTGCTGTTAATGGGTTGGTATGTTATTATTCTAAGTGTAATGCTGAGAATCTAAATGTGCCTCTGTTAGGATGGTTAACAGAAGGATTGAAAATTTAACTTTATGTTCCTGGAAAATTACATTTTTCATTTCATTATATATTGAGTACCTTCTGTTATTAAGTCTCTGGCTTTACTGTTCAACTTTTCATCCTTGGAAATTTTGAATGTTACTGTGTTCTTACAGAGAACTTACCTGTAGAGATGACTGCTATTCAGTATATTGTGTTGCAAGTCTCTTATAATAGGAGCTCTTGACCTTTTGGCAAGTTTTTCTGATCTTTACTTTTGCAGGTTAGTTTTATGATTAAATATCAAATAACCTACACAAAATAATTGTTGATATAATGCACTCAATTTGAAGTTTTCTCAGTACAAGAAAGTGGTAACATTTTATAACTTATGTGAAGGTATAGATAAAAGATGTGAAATCTGAAGTTGAAAGGAAAAAAGGGCTTTAAATTTGAAGGAAGATGTATTGAAAAATGTTTTAACCATCACAAAAGAGTCTGTATTGAAGTCACAAGTAAAAGTCATTCCTTGAAACAAAACATTGCAAGTATTATAAAGCTGAATGCTATTTTAAATCTGATATTTTGCTCCAATGATTTTTTTAGTTCCCGTGCTGTGGTACCATAGAGGTGCAAAAAAATTCCATAGTTTGAAAAGAAATCATCCATATGTCATCAAGAATGCATTTCTTCTGTCAGTAGCTGAGTCCCTACTTCAGTAGCTGAGTACCACTTCCCTAACTGAATGCCTGCCTACCTAAATGGTTTTGGAATTAATATATGCTTAGATTTGGCAGCACATTTATTATCCTGCCAAAGAAAAACCTGTGTTGAAAATATTTAAGATAAAAATGGCATGATTAAATTTGGAATGATTATGTAGGAAATGCTTTCACAAACCAAATGTCTCTTAAGAATTTCGTGCCCAGGCTTACCAACAAACTGCCAGGGGATTAGTAGACCTGTTTCAAAAATTACCCAAAACTCTGTTTGCGTTTTATGCAAAGAGGACTGATAATTTTATAGCAAGGTTTTTTGTTCTCAGATATGAAGGGAGAAAATATAACTTAGAAATAAGTGATAGAGCTCTGATTTAAAATGAATTGAAAGGGTTATTTATGTACTGGCACTTAAAATAAATGCATGTGTTCCTTGATAGCTATGTGGCTCAGAGGTGATACCCATTTAATATACTTAATGTGTGATTTTTGCATGTATCCAAGCATAATTAAGCTTCTAGAAAATATCTTTTACCTAAATGCTTCTGGGGTCCATAGTGTGGTTGGATCGTGATGGAAGAAAATGTGTTGAAATAATTAACTCTTACTTTGACTTAAGCTTCCTTAAGTAATAGATGGAGTTGAGTCAAAGTGAACTCAATTGCCCTCACAGAAGACATTGGGGACTTGATATATTCAGGCAGGCATTATGATTGCTATAATTAAGGAAGTTGTAAGATTAATAGGGCTGGCAGCTTTGGGTCTAGCTTGTATCTACCTTTTTTAGAAAAACAAAAACATTTTGTCTGGCACTAGTTTCTGTTGTGTAAGTTTTACTACTGTATGACAGTAGCAAGAGCAGCAGGTGAGGACCAACATTTGAGTGGTTGGTGGAATTATTTTATTTGAATACTTAATCTCTCACACATTTGCCATTAGGTATGGGGAAAATACTCTTAGTGTACTCAAGTGTAACTTGATCAGTGTACTCTTCCGCTGATCAAGTTATATGTTACACATAAACTCAATTAAACTTAGTTATTCGGGGTGGGGGGGGCATCCCCGACCAAAATAAGTATGGGCTCGGAATGGAATTGCAGTGGACAATAGTTAAACAAAAGAGAGCTACTCTTTTTCTGTTGCTTGCTTGATCATTGGGATTTTTAAAAAAAAAAAAAAATTTAATGCATGTCTTTTAAATTAATTGGGTAATGTTTTTCTAAAATTAAAATTTTCTTCTTCCTATAGCCCTGCCATAGGACAGGCTGAGGCTGAGTCTCAGTGTTGCCCTGTTCAGTCTGAGGCAAGTGGGATTTATTTTATTCCTTATAGGGGCTTTCACAGCTTTATAGCTGTTGGATATTTATGTCCCCAAACTTGCAGCAAGTTTGGTGAAGGCCCCTAAATTTAATTAAACTTAGGATTTTTATACTCTTTTGGCAGAGAAGGCTCTATATTAATATTCACGTTTGACTGTGGTGTTAACAAACATAAATGAAAAGTATCTCATATAATTTTATATAATTTGTTTTGTGTTATATAATCATCAGCTAAATCTTGTATTACTATATTGAACTAAAGTAAATTTATAAAATTTGCCCTTCTTGATTTGGAGGCATGAATTGTTTTATCAAGTTTTCCACTTTCACTTCTAGGAAAATCTTACTGGTTATTTTCTCCTCAAACTATTCAATTTAACCTTAAGGATATGTATAATCATTGGAAATGCCACTGGATACCTAAAATCTGCATTCTTATTCCCAAACTTAAGCATTGAGTGTTAAGGTTGAAAGGTTACCTGGAAATGCTTGTGATTTTTTTAATGTGAAAAAACCTCACCACATTAGAGCAAATGTTAATGTAGAGCCCTGTGAAGAATGGGAAGGTGGTGTGTACGAGTGTGCTTGTGTGTTTGTGTGGGTATATATATACCACACAGTTGATATAATACGAGTTTGAGTGTTTACAGACCTGTCCGACATGGATAGATGACTAATTTTTAGATAGCCAAACTGAAATTGGATCATGTGGTAAGGTTATTAGCATGTTAAACTATGGTCTTAGAGTAATTATTTTGAGGTTCATTTTCAGCCTTTACAGTGTTTTATGCACACGTGAAAAGTACCCACATTGGTTTCCAATTAAAATTTGCCCTTATTTGGTGAGAAAAGTTGTATATATGTGTGTTTGTTGTAGAGGATAAAAGAGGGAATTGGAAAAGAGACCAAAAACATAAACCTTAATTACTTTTGTTCTGTGTATTTGAACCACCGCTACTCCAGAGAACATTTTCCTCTTGAACAGTAACAATTAACATACAATATAGCATTTAGCAAACCTGGAATTGTTTCTGTGTGATTCTCATTCTTGGAAGCATAAAGAAAACCTGTGCATTAAATGAATTCTAGATTTTGATTTGCTTAATTAGAACATAATACTTTTTACTATGATTGAAATGCAGAAAAGGGTTTTGATATTTAAAATATTATATTTTGTATTGGTGTTTTATTTTTTCGAGGCAGGATCTCCCAGGATGGCCTTGAACTCCTGGGCACAAGCAATTTTCCTGTCTCAGTCTCTGAGTAGTTGAGATTATAGGCGAGTGCCACTGCGCCCTGCGAATATTTTTAAAATTTTTGTTACTTCCATGACAGAATATTCCATTGCAATATTTTATAACCTCAGCACACATTGTAAGACTCCTTAATTGAGATGTTTTCTTTTGTACTCTTCATTCCCCGATACAGTGAAATCTCTTGAAGGTGCTTGTCCTAATTCTAATGGTGATAATTGAAATAAGTGTGATTGAAACAGGCTCATACCAGCTTGAGGTGGGTGGGAAGGCTTTACTAAAGGTGACATAATTCACTGAAAGGGATACAGATAACTAAGATGTAGTTCCTTTGATATCTTTGTAGTTCTGTGACTCTTTCAAATAAGATTTTGAAAATTATGTAATTTTTAGGTGTCTATTACATCCACTGGTAAAACATGGTAAATGAAAGAAAATATTGAAGTCATTTCTTTACTGAGAAAATTTTGTGTAAGCTGATGAAAGTAGACATGTATAACATTTGTATTGGTTAGGGGATAAAGAAATATTGAACAATGTACCCTAAAATTTTTATAAGCCAAGTATGTCTTTTTAAAAAAAGGTGGCACTTACCCACCTAATTTTGAATAACCTTTGCTTATTATTCCACAGTGAAACTCGATTTCTTTTATTTTAACTTCTATGGAAATGTCCTCTAAAAGGAGGGATTCAGTTATAAGACTGATGACCATAGGGCAGATTTTTATAAGTAAACATTCACTTAATTCCACTCGCATGACAGTGAGTTTACTCCCTTTTTTGACCCTTCTTTCTCAGTATTTTGTTTTTCTGTCATCCAAATCATTTAAATAATCTTTTGTTTTTATAGCAAAGAAATCATCTGATTTTTCTGTGTGATGTTTCTTAGCAAAATGAGAAGCACTTTTCTTTAATGATGTTGTGTATAGTGTCATGGATATTCATAATTTTGTAATTCTGAATTTTTGAAACTATATTAAGTTCTTAGACATGCTCTCTGGCATCCCTGTTATGGATCTAATTCAAACCAATAACATAGAGGATATGGGGAAACCAAGACTTCAATTTGAGCTTCCTAATAACATTAAATATATTCAGCTTTTCCAAGTAGCATTTAATAAATATACAGTAAGGCTCAAAAGAGCATTGCTGTTAGTAAACATTATCCTAGCTCTGGTCTCTGTGCATTCTTACATAATAATATAGTTTTAAAAGGAAAAGCTTTTCATTTCTTCCCAACTCTGGAAAAATAATTTGTTTGAAACTAAATTACTTTGAAAAATTTGGACCGTCTCATTAAATCTGTTAATTAATGCCATGTATCTCAGGGGAAAATGTTTTTACTAAGCAGAATGAAGAAGTCATATTAAGACAGAAATTTGTAGCCCCAAGGAGGTCTTCAGTGACGCTAATTTGAACTATTTCTATTTGAAGCAAATTGAACACTGTATTATAAATCAAGAGTGACTCATTAGTGGAAACTTGCATGGATAGATTTTTTTTTTTTTTTTTGAGGCAGAGTCTCACTGTGTTGCCCGGGCTAGAGTGCCATGGCGTCATCCTAGCTCACAGCAACCTCAAACTCCTGGGCTCAAGCGATCCTCCTGCCTCAGCCTCCCGAGTAGCTGGGATTACAGGCATGCGCCACCATGCCCGGCTAATTTTTTCTATATATTTTTAGTTGTCCGATTAATTTCTTTC
>CAUYSK010101441.1:0-46378 GCA_963575035.1 Avahi laniger
GGAAAGCTGGTTGTCTGTCTGCAAGAAGCTCTCTGCTCACCGGCAGCAGCAGTCTCTGCGCTGCTGTCAGTAGGTCTTTCCAGCAGCTTGGGAGCCCACTAACAGTCTGAGATGCAAGGGAGGGGAATTTTAACCACTCCACCTACACACCTACCCTTCTCATTGGTCTCCAAGCCTCTCAGGGCTTAATCCCTGCCAATGCCTTTCTCCTTCCAGTTCTGCTCCACGAACTCTTCCCGTGGAGTCTCCTGTAGGTTCAGGCACCCTTCCTTCCAACCTTTATCTGATCTGTGTTTGTTTGCCTGTTCATTTTTTCTCTTTCATCTACAATTTCTCCTTCTTGCAGAGATGCTCTGGCTAGTGGTATCTCTAGTCCGTCATCTTGCCTCCTCCCCTCAGGGATTTTTTTTTTTAAAACAGGGCAAGACAGAGAAGCTGGAAATATATTTTTAAATGTCAAAGACAATAGGAAAACCAGTATCATTAAAATAATTATTTAAAAGCCAATTCTTGTTACTATTGGATCAGGTCAAACCAATTGCCAGTCTATATAGGTTCAGGTCTCAACCACTTTGAACCACCTGGGGTTGTCTCTGACCTCATTTGATTTTGTCTGCTTTAATGTCACTTTGGTTTGGGGTGCACCTTTCAAACATAATGTTTGATTTAAAATAACAGTGACTGTACATTTACATTTGTTTGTGGATAAGTGGCTATGGGGAGAGGGAGGAACAAAAGTACCATAAGCATTATAACTTACATAGTTTTTGTACATGTGCCCCATTTAAAAAATTAATGTATACATGTATAAATGAAAGCCTTTATTCTCGGTGATTTTTCCATTATCCACAATTTGCCTCGAAATTGAAAGTGATTCCTTGAGCAAAAACAGTATGACCTAAATAATTGTACTCAAACTTGACTCTGGTTCCTCATTAAATTTTCAGAATTTAATCATTTAACTTTTGTTGGCACAAAGAGGCAGACCTTACTTAGCAGACCGATTTGCATTTAAAATTGCTCAGATTTGAGTGGAAATTTTCCAAAAATCCATAGTCTTTGAAAATCTCAATCATGCCTAGTAAACTAAAGTAAAATCTAAGCATACAAATAAACAAATAAATTTTATTTTCCAACAGTGCTGCTGAATCAAATATGTGAGTTATTTTCTTCTTATATTGTTTGATATCTTTGTTGACACAGAATCTCTCAACTAGCAAGCAAGGATTAATTGAAACTCTTGGGCTTGACACTGAAATGTTGGTCACTAGTTTGTTCTGCTTTCTCTTCCTGATTTAAACACAGCTAAAGTCACATTATTTGGAACCATAATCAGTGCTAAATCTTCATGATAAAAATTAATTTTTTAAAGAAATACTCTTTTTAATTCTCTAATTACCATATTCAATGAGTCAAATGAATTTTAAGTAATCTTTTATTATGCTAGACATGAAAGTACTGTATAAATTAATAATTTTAATTAAGTAATGACAATCTTAGTGTAAGTGAATTTATGCTGTTTATTTTAACATTAATTACTGCTGATATGTACAGTCTTATATGTTCTACCCGTCATACGAATATTTCAAAATGCTTGATATGCCAGGTGACTGATCTCATTTGATAAAGGAAGGCACAATTCAGGGAGTTGACCTAATTTACCTGGCAGTGAAAGGGATGGAGATGGGCCAGGCCCATTTAAGGGGAGAATGTCAGCATCAGGGAGTTAGATGTGTGGCAGGTGGATCCTTCAGTAGGGTGAGATTGGCCAAACTGACTGATGCACCATTATAGTTGGGGACACACTAAGAGCTGAAATTTGGAAAGCAAAGGCAAATCAAACTGGAATAAAGTGGCTGGTGGAACTGTCCAAACAGGAGTTAAGGACCAGCAATAGCAAACTTCAAGAAAAAAAAGTGGGACAAGTCAAAAGCAAGAGCAAGAGAAGCAGGAGGGTCTAGCAGGACCTGTCAGAGTCAGACATACATGGCTGACTTTCAGGTGCTGTCACAGCTGCCTTTGATTTTACCTACATCTAGTTTCTGACATTATCATCTTATGTAACTGTTTTCT
This sequence comes from Avahi laniger, assembly GCA_963575035.1. NCBI lineage: Eukaryota > Metazoa > Chordata > Mammalia > Primates > Indriidae > Avahi > Avahi laniger. The sequence goes on from CAUYSK010101441.1 coordinate 2,074, forward strand.
TGATTCCTAAATACTTAATTCTTTAATTACTTGTTTCATTTTTTAGCATAATTTTAAACCAGTCCTGGAATTACCTAAAGGTGCCAAGGACTGACAAGTAAGCAATTACCATCTAAGATAGGGCCAGGGATCCCGAATACGGTTTTGTGGTTCCTACAAAGTACAGGGTGCTTGGCTATATGAAAAGCAGGGGCTGAAACTGAGCCTGAGATCCACCCACCAAGCTTTGTGGCCTGGTCACCCAGTGAAGCTGTCATCAAGCCACAACAGCTCAAAGGAGGCACCTCTTTTTGTAGTTTGTCCGTTCCTGGGGAGCATCTTTTTCATAGCTTGTCCAAAGCAGCTTAATGCAGCATAGGTGCCTCCAAGAGGAGGAGGATGCCTACTTGAGCCTCAAAGAGGCTGCCCCCTGTATAAAATGTGCCATGTCCTAGGATCGAATTTGCAGCTTTCGAAATATATAAATCTGAACTTGCTAAAGAAATGAAAGTGGATCCACAGATTTAGCTTTTGAACAGGTCAGATTCCTTTGTATGTATATACATGGCTTACAACATTCCATCGATGTCTTATTTCATATGGAAGAGTATTCAGATTCCTTGATAAGCTCTACAACAACGTCTTTCAAAATGTTTTTACCAGGACTGATAGGAAAAAGAAATACATTTTATGCTATGACCCAGTACACAGACATTCACAAACATACTCACACAGACACACACATCTGAAGCAATGATTTTATAAAAATTATATATTTTATTTACTTTTAAAATATATTTTATTTTTTTCTCTTATATGATTATGTGTTCCAATTTTTTTTTTTTTGAGACAGACACTGCACTCTGTCACCCAGACTAGAGTGTGGTGGCACGATCATAGATCACTGCAGCCTTGAACTCCTAGGCTCAAGGGATCCTCCTTACTCCGCCTCCCAAATTCCTGGGATTGCAGGTGTGAGCCACTGCATCAGATATTCCCAGACATCTCCTAAATGCCAGTTGTGGGAAATAGGAAGGGGGAACTGACCAAGTACAGTTGGAGCTAATCCAAGGTCTAATTTTCCTGGGTGTTGCAGAGGCAGTAAAACCAGGCGGAAGAGCAGGAATCCTATAATCAGATTGCTTGCATTTGAATCCTGATTCTGCAGCCTCCTACCTCCTTGGCTAACCTTCGACAAATTATTTAATCTTACTGTACTTCAGTTTCCTTTCCTCTAAGATGGTTATAATAATAAAAGTATTTTCTCATAGTTTTGTTGTGAGATAATACATGTAAAATTCCAAGAATAGTGCCTGACGTATAGTAACCTTTAAATAAATACGAATCATAATTATAGAAGAAAAAGGGAGCAATTACAGAAAGGGAATTTTTGAAATGAGAGTTTGGGTTTTCTAAGTCAGAAAGTATTGGATAGGAAGTAGAGGGAGATCTCACAGTTTCAGAAAATAATTTCTTCCTCACAAGGGTATACAGCCTTCTTGTCTGTCCTCGGAAATCCCTAGTTCCTAGACTGCTATTCTGGAGCCTCTCTCTAAGAATTACACAAACTAGTAACAGTCAGTCTCCTGGGATGCCAATCATCAAACACATGCTGCTCACTGATAAAATTCAGTGTTTAAATTGAAGAATAAAAACACTTATTCAGAATTTACCTAATGCATCCTAATAAAGGCCTGTCCTTCTTAAAGCAGTATACAATTCCTTTTTACTTCTTCCATGTCTCATATGAGGCCATCCTATTTCAAGGTTAGCAGCCAAGATAAACTATCAGAGAGAGAATTGAAGAAGAAGAGGTGGTTTTAATGCTTGTTGACTTGTGATGCAGTGAAAATAAACGAGACATCTATAAGACTCCCATGTAGGCCCCAACATATTCAAGTTCTAGAGTGAGAAACACAAATTGGGCAACAATTTTGTTTTTTTCCCCTTTTCTTTAACTCCTTTTTTGCCTATATTTATTATTTCTTTTGAGTTATGAATTATTATATTTGAGCATCTCTGTTATTTTCATTCACAGAAAAGAAAGAACTAGAAACTTGGATTATTATAAGACCATGATGAAAGGGTGAGATTCTTGACATACTGACATAGCTAAACTAACCTGGACTGAATAGTTACTATGTGCCAGGCACTATACAAATACACTGTATGTCATTTCTTCTTCATATCATTCTACAAAGCAGATGCGATCCTTAAAAACTACAAAACTGAGAAATAAATTAGCAGTGGGTCCACCAGAATCCCGTGCTCGGTGCATCTGGAACACTATCTACAAACAGGGCTGCAAGGATTTGCACATGTCTCTTCTGCTAATACGCATGATCCATTGTCACACTGGATTTCAAAACACAAGTTCAAAGATAAATTTATTAAGAATTTCAATATGGCAACAGCAGAGTATTAAACCAAGTGTGGGGCTTTTCTGAGAGCGGGGCCTTGTGTGACTGCACAGGTCATACATCGCTGAATCCATCCCTGTGTCTAACCCAACCCAATTGGAGGTCAAATTCAACATTTTTAGATTATCAAATATTCACTTTTTATTTATAACAGAAATAATGTTTCTCTTCATTCCCCTCAGTTAAAAACGCAATGCATGTTCTGATTTGTCGCTTAGTGTTCCAGTCATGAGCAACTGCTATTCTCATTATCTAACCCAGTGCTTTTGAAGTTGTCTCAACAGGAAGAATTTTTCCCTCCTTATCGATCACCAACTGATACTTTTGTAAAACACAAAACCACACACTTGGATATATTGCTTTTGTAAAATTGCTATAAAAGTATCTAAATGCCTATCTATTCTTTCTGAACTAATCTCAGTGGGACATGGAAATAGTTTGCATACCACACTTTGAGTAGCACTGATCTAAGGGACATCCCATAATTGCATGTTAATAGTGAAGATGATTTTTTTATGTTACTCCCCAATAAGGAACTGATAGGAAGGATTATCTCAGAGTTTTTTAGTTTATTTAGGGATGGAGGGATACATAGTTGTCATGTCTCTTATGTGTTTTTACCCTGTGAAATAGTAATTAAAGGATTTCTTAAAAATGAATTCTTGATAATATAGATACTGTTACATGACTAACTTGAAATATTTTTAAAACAACAAGAAAATAATAGTGAAATTAGTTCACTGAAAATTTACAAATCAGTATTATATATAAAATACATGATTTTCCTTTTGATTAGAATTCTTATGGGGAAGAACAAACATCGAGACTCATCGAATGTCTCTAGAAAAGGACTAACAGTTTCCCAGAACCCTTTGGGAAGTGGGTGGATTGGGAAGGGTTACTAAAAAGAACTGTGAAGTCTGGCCACCATGGTCACTCTTTCTTCCCATGATATTTATTCTCTACAGAGTTCCCTGCTGGTTATTCCCTTATTCTTTGCACTTCTTGGAAAATGCTTCACAGGGTTCGAAGTGTTTAGCAATTACTGCTATTCATTAAGCACAATTTCTTTCCCTCAACTCCCAGTTAGTTACATGAAAACAGAAACAAGAAGAAAAGCAGACAGCCTTTCGTGTACACCCTAACCTGGCCAGATTGTGACAGAAAGAAAACAGGATCAGGAAGGAGATCAGAGGATTTTCCCATAGAACCAACTGGATCCCACTGTGGTCACTCCAATCTCATATGTCTGAGAGATGTTGGGGAGATGACTGCACCAGACTTAAAGTGAAAGGTTTTTGATTTTTTGCTCTTTTTAATACTTCAGATACTTCTTGAAACATCAAGAAAAAAATCTCTGAAAAGGAAAATACGCGTCAACTTTTCTTCATAAAGGTGATGTGGAGAGAGGACTACAGGACAAGTTAGTATTTAATAAGGTCAAAAAATGAAAAATCCAAAGTCTTGAAAATAATATTGTATCTTCACCTTACTGTTCTCTTCACTTGATCACCACCCAGCCAATTATACCCCAAAGCCCAAATAGCACTGAAAATATATCGAAAGTAAAGTAATTTTTACATTCTTTTGAATTTAATTAGCAAAGCTTTTTCCTGACCATCCATAGGTCCAAATGAGGTCAAAATTACTCTTAAATTCGCATTTCTACAAAATAAATTTATTTTATGAGATGCATTAAAGCAATGCATTTTTAAATATCATTTGGTCGTCTCGTTTACTTTTATAATTTAGAAACTTTAAAACTATTGTATCCAAAGTACTGTTAGAACTATGACCGCATTAAATGAAAGAAGAAAGTCTTTCTATTCTCTCATGGAAAAAAAAAAACGAAGAAAATCTTGAGGAGTTAAAACTGAGGAAAATGAATTTGTTAACAGACACATTTAAATAAAGAACCATTGCAGTGCTATCCAAAATATCACATGTTACATATTTATTATCAAATTTGTAAGATTCTCTTGGAAAATTAGTATTTGGGTACACCAGCAGCATAAATTGTACATGATATTTATTTACTCTTAGTATTAAATTATGGTTCTAGGGAAATTGTGAAGACGTATTATTTGTAAACATAATATGATATGAGATATAAAACTGATGAAACAAACAAATCAGGCTTATTTCTAATTTTTAAATATATGTAATAGTGCTACATAAAACACAGACTACCATAAGGTATTACAATATAATGTTGCTGCAGATGAGTGAGGTAGTCATGAGCCTAAATCTTCAGCTGTTTGAGGGTCAACTTCACCAAGTGATCGTAGTTCTTAAGGACTTTTTGGCTTGCAGGTCTTATCTTGGTTAGTCAGGATGAGCGGACAGACTCATCCACTCATTCAATGGATCTATTCTTCTTTAATAAGCCCTTACTCTGGGCTGGGTATTGTACTCTGTGCTGGAGTTATAGCAAATACCAAAGAGATAGATACGGTCTTGGCCCTTATGGACCATACAGTTCAGCTCTTGTTCACAGCTTACCAGATACTATAAACCAAGACCAAGTCCATACACTAGTGTATAATGTCAGATGTGCTCTTACAGAATTCATTCATTCACTCATTTATGCATTCAGTCAAAAATTTTGAAACTATTATGATCCAGACATTCTGCTAGATCTTCAGACTAAAATGATAAAGGAAAAATTGTTCTTCTCTTAAAGGATTTATAGTCTAAATAAAAATAAACACAAAACCAAACCCCACAACTATCAGCATTATAAATAAAAGATGTATAATGCAATACGATTAATAATATAATGCATTACAGCAAATAAATTCAAAGGTGAAACAACTCAATGTACCTGAAGTTAAGAATTTAGGCAGAAATACTGATATTGGCACATGAAAGTGCCCCACCCACATATTGCCTTGTGATCTTATGCAGTGTGCAAATCTTGTGTTTCAATGTTTCCTATGTCTGAAAGAAAGAAAAGGATAGCCATGTGGCTTAAAAATGAAGACTAAATAAGATAACAGATAATGTGCTTATAAGAGTACCTAATACATAGTACATCCTAAATAAATATCAGTTATCATTATTTTCGTTTTTATCCATTCTGAGTTTGTGTTTGTGTTTCCTTTTTCTTCATTACGTTTTCAAGTGTTCTTTAAATTCCTTTTTAGTGTGTGAGAAAATTATGCACCCTGATTTAGTAATCAAGCATATTATTTTATATTTCCTAATTCATTCAATTCTGCTCTTATATTTAATATTTTAGTTTTTCTTATAATTGATTTATAAATTATAAGTGGTCTGCTTAGTGCATTAATTAACTTATTTTTATACTTATTTAATAATGCAAATATTTAATGTCACAGATTTACCTTTAAATATAGCTTTAGTCATATAATTTTGATGTGCAGTATAATTATGTTCATTAATTTATAAATAGATGTGACTACACTTAATTTTTTCTTTGACTGAATAACCAAGGATAATATTTAAATCTCTAGTTAATGGCTATTTGGGGTTTGTTTTCTTTCCTGTTTTCCTGGCTAGAAGATGTATTCATTAATTTCTAATTTTAATGTATTTTGGTAAAAGATTATAGCATGTGCATTTTCTGCTTTTGTAATTTTGATTTTCTTTATGATGTGGTCTATTTTCAATTACACAAACTATAGATATTTGACAAAAAGTTATATGGCATAAAGTTTAGTGTAGAGTTATTATATTTCTACTATAATTTATTTGTCAACTCAGTATCAAAATATCAAAATAATATCTAAAATAGTATGTTGAAATATTGCATTTTAGTTCTAATTCTATTTGGCTTAAGTCCTACTTTTTAAAAAATGATTTCTATTTTAGATATGTTGATTCTCTGCTAGTGCTTGAAGTTTCCAGCCTGTGGTAACTTCATTACATATTGTCTTTTTTCTAAATAAAATGACAATTTGTGTCTCATTTAATGCTTTTTGCCTTGGAACCTGTCTTGCCAGAGACTAGAATAATAATAAATATCTGCTTTAAACTCCTCAATTACCTGCAAATCCTTACTTCACATTGGGTGGGTATAGGAAAGGATAAATGGAATGTGGTTACCCTCTATGTCAAAATAATATATTTGAGATCTAGAAACATTGTTTTTCTTTTGCCAAGGGTATTAAAATGGCAGGCGGAGAATCAGCCCTAGGGCTTACACTTGTTATCCTAGCACTTTAAGAGGGCTAGGCAGGAACATTACTTGAGGCCAGGAGTTCAAGACCAGCTTGAGCAAGAGCGAGACATCGTCTCTACAAAAAATAGAGAAATTAGCCAGACGTGTTGACAGGTGCCTGTAGTTGCAGCCACTCAGGAGGCTGAGGCAGGAGGATGCCTTGAGCCCAGGAGTTTGAAGTTGCATTGAGCTATGTCAAGATCACTACACTGCAGTCTGGGTGAGAGTGAGACCCTGTCTCACAAAACAAACAAAAAAATGCATTTATGCTTTTAGCTTGCTTTTATTATTTATGTAACTTAAACTGTTCTTTATCAGTAAAAAGTGCAGCGAGTTAACAGGACCCTTTTTTCATGACTATCGCTAACTGAATTCTCAGGGTATTACTAGCAGAGAAGAAAACACAACCTGAATACAAGCAAATATATCTAATGTCAAAAAACCAAAGCTATTTTAATTAATCACCTATTAAATAATTAACTATTGAATACAATAATTATATTTTATATAATTATAATGTAAGACCGTCCCCACCTTACTGTGGTTCAATTTATGATTTTTTGACTTTGTGGTGGTATGAAAGCAATATGCATTAGTATTCAGTAAATTACATAAGACATTTAGCACTTCATAAGAAAAGAGACTTTGTGTTAGATGACTTTGCCCAATCTGAGCATGTTTAAGGCAGAGTAGGCTAAACAAGCTCTGATGTTTGGTATGTTACGTGTATTAAATGCATCTTTGATTCACAATATTTTCAATTTATGATGAGTTCATCAGGAAATAATCACGTCATAAATTGAGCATTTATATATAATTCTTGATTGTGCATAGAAATAATGATAAAAGAGAGCTTGTCTAGATGAAAACAATTATCTTTCATTTTTTACTATAAAACTCTTATTTTTCTCATTCTTAAAAAGTTAGAAAAATAGTAAAATATTGCACTTTGAATGTCTGATTTTTTCATTTTGTATCTAACATTAGGAAGTGCTAAAGAGTGGTAAACCAGATCATTCTGGAAGGCGGGGGAGAAGAGAAAGCCCCAATGAACCAGATATTTCAGACATATTCCCTGAAGAATAAACAGTAAGAAAAATAGAAACTGAATTGCTAAAGCACTTAACATTGCCATTTCTAAGAAACTCAGCAATAACAGCAGTAATAATGGACATAATTTATGTTTGTTGATTTTATAGACTTATTTTTTAAAAGTTCTAAATTGATATCTTTCCACTCCCTAAAACTGGGTTAAAACCTATTGCTACCAAATGCTGAATTGCAGGAATTCTTTGCTACAGAAAATTACTGTAAGCACAGGATGAAGAGTAATATTATGCACAGGAAGCCACTGTTGGAGAAAGCTGAATAAGAAACATCAAGAGAGGCAATGACACTCCGGATAAGTCAAATGTATTAAGCAATCTGGATAGGACTCACTACAAAAGTGAGGCTTCCTTACGTTTCATGCTGTCTGTAGAAAAGCTGTCATTTGAGTACATGATGTTGAACTTTGGGAGAGGAAATCCTTAGGAAAGAGAGAAAGAAAACAAAAACTATGCCTACAAATACTAATAACTAAAAGTAAGAAAAAGTATAGTAAATATCTAAAGTAAAGATATCACCTTCCTCACTTTCTGTATTTGGACTTATAGACTATACAAGGGCCTTAATCCCATTAATTAATGAGGAAGTAGCCTTCTGGTCTAATAACCTCTTAATGCTGTCACATTGGCAACACCTGAATTTTGGAGGGGACACATCACATTCAAATCATAGCAGATCCCTTTTTATTCTAAAAATCTGTGTCTCTTCTCTGAAAGACCATGTTTGTCTCTCCACATTCCCACTCTAATTCTACACTTGTCTCAGTTCTGCTGCCACCTTTCTCTCCTCCATTCCCTTGATCTCCTTTCTTTGTTAGAGCAACTTAAGGTCTTTCTAGCTACCAGTGAAACCCCACCTGGACAGCTCTAGGGTGCATTGAGATGGGAAGGACAAGGACGGGGAAAGCAGGAGAGACAGCCCCCAAAGCAAAAGTACTCCGACCCTGTCAACTATTCACTGTCCTGCCCCCTCTTTCTTCACCAACAGAATCAAGAAGTTGAAATACTTTCTCATCTAAACACAAACCAGTAACCACATGGTTCAATGTTGTAATGAGAAAGAAAAAGCAAACTTTTTTTATTTTTTTCTAACTGGTTTATGTACGTCACAGAATGAGAGGGACTAACGAACAGTGCAAGTGCTTGACACAGAAAATATTCATGATGTTTGGATTCTTTTCAGATGCCATGGGAAAATTTGATACCTAAACGATATAACATAAAACTAAATTTTGAAGTAACTGTTAAAGCTGTTTATATATACTAAACAATTTTCTCAAGATTTGTCTTTTTTGTCTCTCAGACTCTAACTAGAGCTCCATCATCAAGTTTTAATTCACACGTGTAGATAAGCCTCCAGCCTCTCTAAATATTTTTAAAATCTGTAAATTAAAGACATTTAAAAGGAAGACACATGATCTCATCTGGCCTGCTGCTTGATCTTGTTTGAGATTCTTCAGTGCTCTACTTTTCATAACAGGTCAATAGCAGATGGGCTGTAACTGATCTTGTTATTTCAGAGCTGGAAACACAAGGCACTTTGCATTGGGTGCTGTTCTATTCTGTTATGCTACTCCCGTTTGTCAGTAGGTAGAAACTTTTCCCATTCCCCAGAAGGCAGTACCTTCTGTGAATAGTTGCTTTAGACAAGCATTCATTGTTCAGAGGGTTTGATTCCTCACTGAGCAAAAGCTACAGCATTATAAAGATGCCAGTTTAATTTTTTTTTAAGCTTGAATTTTTTAAAGCTAGAAAGGAACCCTCACTGTTGAGGCAGTCATGAAAGAAAACCTCTTTTCACAACGCCTGGAACAAGTGGATGAAGAGAGTAAGAGTAAAAGTGCAAAGACTGGGAACCTGGCTTTCTTCCAAAAAAGAAAAAAAAAAAAAAAAACCACAGAAAAGCCAGCAAAAGCCATAGTTACAAGAAGTAATTGAACACTTTGGAAATGCCTTGAAGAGCTAATGCAGTAGAACTTTTTTAAATGAATAAAAGCTAAATGTATAATAATTTCACAGAAGAAGATATAAATGAAAGTTTGAAGTACTAAGTAATGAATTTATAAATGTTTAATGTAGTGAGACCAAGCAGTACCACCTTTTGGTAATGTGTGTTAAATATTAGCAATGTTGTTACTTGGAACAGACAAATTAAAAAACCTGGCAAAGGTTTCCCTCTTCTTATTTTGTGTCTTGTATGCTTTGCCTGTTTTATGATGATGATGTTGTCTGTATTGATTGTCCTTGTTCAGTAGAATTTTGTACATTTGAAAACTGAATTTTTAACTATAGAAAAAAGATAAAACAATTAGACTTGAATAAAAATTTTCATTCTTTCATAGTGTAACTAATGATAGTTTAAATGATCTCATGTATCACTTAAGAGTAACAGTAACGGCAGTTTCATTAACCTGGAAAATGTAGGAATAGATTTTAGCTCTGTTAATAGAACACAAAACATTAGTTTTTAATATCTTGCTACATGTGGTGTTTTTAAATAAGAAGAAATGGAAAAAATTGATATCTAAAGAACTTTGATTTAAAAACAAATCTGCGTAGAGGATGATGGAGGTTGAGGTCTAAAGTGGAAAAGGTCCCTAGAGGAGTTATCACTCTAAAGGAGAATGTGTTTTCTTCTAAATTGAGTATAAGATGTTATGTATTTAGTACACAGGATCAGGCGCATATAGTCCTTTACTAAATAGCCCAATGGTTTTGCTCGTTTTCTCTAGACTTATTACTCTATCTTGATCTGTGGTGATGCCATCTTCAGGAAGTCAGAGAATAATGTTAGTCCAACCTAGTGGGTGCACACCTGCACGTACACACACCAGCAGGCTAATATCGTTTTACTTAGGAGCAATGATTTTACTCTGGATCATGTATGTGCTGCAGAAAGATGATAGTTACCTAGCACATAGATATCTAAAGAGAAGAAATAACTGATATGTCTATGGTGGTGTTTCACAGAATTCTGAATCAGAAAAACATAATAATAACAGAATCTTAGGGTTGGAGGGGTTTTAAAAAACCATCTAAACCAACTGTTCATCTCATTACATCATTCTTTACTCTGAGGCTCATTTCTGAATGTGTTACCTTAGAAGATGACTAATTTCTAGTGCTTGTTTTGAATTTAGTTTGTGGAATGATTTCCTAGCTTACCCTGTAATATACTGCTTTGTACTGAAAAATTTTACCTCTTTTTTTGTTCAATGAGGATAATCTTCTTTTGTGAGTCATATCCGGTCTCTGAAAACAGTTCCTAAATTGGAGTCACTAAAATAATCCATGTCATGGCAGTGTGGTTGGAGTAGGCCAGGAATGGGGAAGCTTTTCATGTTGGAAGGCCGCACTAAACTGTAAGCAAATAAGGCTGCATTCAAGAAACTTCAATTAGATATACTTAAAAAGGTACATTATTTTGTAAAAGATCTAACTACTATGTACTTAATAATTTCAAAAATGAAAACTATTAGCTAACTTTAAATTAACTAACCTTTTAATGACTTTGTTGTGTCTGCCTTTTGTTGGAAAGCATTTGGATATTTGCTGCAGCATGAAGTTCCCCAGTTTCAGTTGATACTCTAGGTGGGTATCAGTCACTTTTGACCTTAAGGGCATTTGGTTTCGGTTGGGTAGAAGAATGTAGATTCGCAGCAATAAGTTGTCGAAAAGCAAGAAAGCATTTTTTGGGCCTGCGGCTGAAGGCATGGGTATTCTACTGCATGTTTTCATATTTCAGTTGAATTTTTCTTAACATCAAACAATGACTTTAAAATCTCATCTACTGAAAGCTCAATCAATTCTATCTGAAGTTCCTTAGGTGCTTTGATGATATCAACTAGGTGAGGCTGAAATGCTAATTTGAGTGTGATGTCATGATTCTCAATGTCAGTGAATCTTTCATTGTATTCTCCAATTAATAGTTCTATAACAGCTGTGCATTCTTAAAATGATTTGCATATATCATCTAGTTCATCAATGACCTTTGCTATCTGGGGAAAATGTTCATCTGAAATTTCCTATATAAGAAGTGTTTTGAAAAAAAGATAGCTTTTCTATAAATGCTTGGATTTTTTTGCCACATATCATATATAGACTGAGTTTTATTTTGCAAAGAAATATTCAAGTCATTTTGATTTGACATGATATCACACAGAAATGCTGCATTCCTATAGAAATATTCTTTCAATAATTCACATTGCTGATTCTGTTCTTCATAAAATTTAACTATCTGTTCTTGCAGAGATAAAATTTTGGCTAACACCTGTCCTTGCGATAGCCAATGCACTTTAGAATGATAAGACAAATCCTTATTGAATACCTCATCGTTCAACTTGAGATGTTACAAAACTGAGGATGCCATATTGCATTTGCAGGAATATAGTTAACAATACTTACAACTTGTTGCAACATGTCACTTAATAGCTTTAGCACAGAGATTTTGTTGATGCAAGATACAATGAAAAGAAATGAGAGCATCTGGATCTGTTAATACTTTTTTTTAATCTGTGCAATACACCCTTCATGTTTTCCTGTTATGGAAGGAGCACTGTCTATACATATACTCACTAAGTTTATCAAATTCAGTCCAATTTCATGACATTTATCTGGAGAGTTGTTGAAGATATCTATTCCCCTTGTTCTGTCTGCAAGAGTGCCCAAAGCAAGTAATTCTTTGTAGCAAAGAAAATCTTCTGTTAGGACCTGAATGAAGTACAAAACCTATGCTGAATCAGTAGTATCAGTTGATTCATCCAAAGCAATTAAATGATGTATTGTTTCCTTTTGAAGTATTGCATGAAGTTGTTCTCTTAAGTTGAAGCCTGATTCATGCTGCCGATCAGTTCTGGTTCTCCTTGAAAGAGGCAGTCATTTGTTCTTTGAAACATTATCAGAATCTAAGCATCCTATAACTTTGACAATGCATTCTTTCACAATTTCTACATCATTGAATGGCTTCCCTTTTTCCTGAGTATATAAGCTACTTTATAAATTGCTTCAGTGGCATTATTTCCAGGTCTTATTGCTGTTTAAAAGAATTGTCTTTGCTTTTGCTTTTCATCTTTTAATTTCTAGAATAAAACCTTTCATGACTCTCCCTCTAATTTAAAATGTTTGTGGTCCTTATAAGTGTTACAATGCTGATAGACATTGAATTTCTTTAATGTTGATATTGCAGTATCACAAAGCAAGTAAATCACCTTATCTTTAGGAGAAACAAGATAATATTGCAATTCCCAATCCTCATTAAAAAATCTGTTTTTGTCCTTTAATGTTCTCTTATTCTTCTTTGACATGATGGGCTGTCAAGCAGACAGAATTAAAAAATACCGTTGAGCTTGCAATTATTCACAAATTCCACTTCAAACAGAAACACAGTGCACCGTTGTCAAAAGCTGATAACAGACTGCCAAACTCAACTTCCATAAACTCTCTCCAACCAGCCTCATGTGGTAGGGGTGCCAGTCAGGCAGGGGAAGGTAGAACTAAATCATGAGTGTAGCAGCCATCAGTTTAGCCCTTATGGCTTATTAATGTTTGAATTGTGCCAGTCAATCTGGAAGGATAATTTCTTTGAAAATTATTTTATTCTTTGTTTATTTAAAATATGTTCATTTTAAAAATATTAAACATGAACAAAAATGTATTAATAAAAATAAAAGGACTTGTTCTGTAAAATTTGTATTCAGTCAAAGGCTGAACGTAAGGGCCTAGAAGGTCACATGTGGCCTTAAGACTGCAGGTTCCCCACCCCTGGAGTAGGCTTATCAAGGTGAACATTCTGGATAGTGTTTCAGTACTCATTTTCCAGTCCCGTATCTTTATAATCACATGCTGAATGTAATTTTAGTACTAAAAAAGATACACAAAAAGATACTATATCTGTTATTTTCATAGAACAATAGACTAATTTCTTTATTAGCAGATGTCATTTTATGAAAGTGGCATCTGACAAAATTTCATCTTGCTCTCAATTACCTAAATATAAGAGATGATCCTGACTGAATTAAAACTCTCTGTTTAGTGTCAAATTAAACAGATGCAAACTTATTTATGAAGGGTCTTCCCTTGGAAATAAACTTTTTAATTCAATAACTATCTAATCCCAAAATATTTCACAGAAGATGAACACCGAGTTAAATTCATTTCAAGTACCAAAGACTCTTCCTGTAATAACATTTACATACTAATTTAAATTTAATTATACAACATAAAATATTTAGAACCATTAGATACAGAATGATTATTTTGAATTGTTAAGTGCTTCTAAAATCATTAACATATTAATATATCTTGAAATAATGATTTAGTCATTTAAGTAAACTCATCATTTTATTCATATTAAAATTTATCTGGAATCTACAATATACTTAAAATCTACACAGACATTACTACCTGAACATTTACTGCACTTAAAGGATGGAATTCAATGAATAAAAATGACTTTTTATAACATTAAAACAGAGAGTTTAAGAAAGTAAATATGTCATTATTTTATTTTGTTTTGCTTTGTTTTGACAAAAATGTCATAAATGGCCAAACATATAGGTGTGTGATAACACATTAAAATACATTTTAAATTTAATGGGCATTAAAAGTAAAGTTCACTAGTAATTTCATGGGATTTTTATCATGGAATTATAGGAATAGGAGAGAACATATAGTTTTTTTCTATCTCATTTTAGAATTTTCCTATTATAGTATATGAATATTAATCTACTTTATAATGATGTCATTGATGCAAATTCTATAATATAGATCATTCTAGTATTTAACCACATCTCCTGTTAAGAATGATTTTGTCATCTGTTATTCTTTAAACCTCTCATGACTTTAAACCTCTTAAGCTCTATTCTCTGTGGAGATGAGTAAATTCTAATAATCATACCATATATTATTATCTTAAAGTCATTAAGTCTTCTCTTTTGTAGATATTTTTAGCATTCCTTATTTTACATGGGTCTAGTTTTACAAACACTTTCATTCTTTGTATTGCTTTCCATTTCATATTTGCCTTTACCAAAAAAGCATCAAACTGTTTCTTAACACCTTACAATTATGCAAACTCTTGTGGAATTTTTATTGCTTTGGATATATTTTTTCTGATTTTATTTTCTTAAACTATTTTCCACCATGATTCCAAGATCTTTTCTTTCTTATACTTGTGTCATTTTCTATCTAAACCTTATATTCCTGTTTTTCATTCTAGTGGTGTGTAGCTACTCTACATTGTTGATAGTATTTATATATAATCTTTTTCTCTCAGGTATTGATTATCTAGTCACATTTAATCATCAGCAAACTCAAAAAACTCTTAGCTTCCCTGTTTTATTAGAGACATTATCCCAAAATGCTCCTTTCCGACAGATTAAAGAGAAAAAGTGAATTAATACCACTGTTGAGTTACAGAAAACAGAATCATTATTGCACATCATTCTGTTCTGCTTGATCCATACTTTGCAATTCAATTTGATCTTAATCATTCTCATGGAGTGGCTGAATGAACTTAATAATTCAATTTATAACTGTACCATACTTATACGATAGTATTCAAAGTAACTTCATTTAAACTATCTCTTTTAAAACTGGGGAGAAAGGAGTTAAAGTAGCTGGTCTGTAACCTTTTCACCGCCTTTTTGAGGAAAAAGACGTGGGGATGTTGCTGGGAGGGGCAGGAGGGAAGCAGAGAATTCAATACAGTCTCCTTGTAAAAAGATGGCGACTGGATCTTCTGGCAAATGAGCCAATGGTATTGCAAGAAAAAGACCTTGTCTGTGGAATGTTCTTAGCAGGATGTTACTAGTTTAGGATTGCTTATGGCAAATAAACTCAGAATCTGTGGATTCATGGAATGTGAGAAATATGTAAGCTTTCAGACTAACTGGGGTATCAAGTGTAGTTGCTTAATAGCCTAAATGGCCAACAGCTGTGTGGGACAAGTAAAGACAATGAAGCATTTCAGGGTCATGAATGGATGAAGGTACTGGATCCAGAGGATATACAAAATGGGGAGCACCAAGTTTTACCTTTGGAGAGAGGATTTAGAGAAGGATCCTGAAAATGCCATCTGTACTCCGTACACAAATCAGCCAATTTCACGGTGAATAGGACATAAAAAAGGTGAAGAGGCCAGGTGCGGTGGCTCACACCTGTAATTGCAGCACTTTGGGAGGCTGAGGCAGGAGGACCACTACAGACCAGGAGTTCAAGACCAGCCTAAGCAATATAGCAAGACCCCTGTCTCTACAAAAAAATAGAGAAATTAGCTGGGCATGGTGGCATGCACCTGTAGTCCCCACTACTTGGGAACTGAGGCAGGAGGATAGCTTGAGCTCAGGAGTTTGATGTTGCAGTGAGCTATAATGATGCCACTGCACTCTAGCCCAGACAACAGAGTCAGATCCTATAGCAAACAAAACAAAACAAAACAAAAAGTGAAGAGGCATTCAGGCTGGCAAGTAACTCACAGGGAAAAAATCTTAATCATTAAACCAAAAAATGAAGTAAAATTCTTTCGATTATTTGAACTCACTGGAAAAGCTTTAAAATGAGACCGACAGTATGAATTTGAATGTTTGAACCAGCAAACTCTTGCTTAAATTATTAAGGTTACCATATATCTGTATCCATTTACAACTTATTAATACAATGGTACAGTTGCTGCCAAAGTGCACAGGAAATTTTGTGTAAGGGATCCAGAAATACTGCATTGGGGTGGAAAAATTATCTCATTTTCATTAGCTCAATGTTAACCCCTAATGAAGTTGCTTATTCATACTAGCTGTCTGTCATAGAGAACTCATCCTACACCACATTGGTGATGTTATCATCCTAGTATTTAACCTATAGTCTCATATTTCCATGAGAAACTAGCTGTCTATGAACGGAGTACTGAGACACAGTCTGTCTTATGGGGAGGAGTGCAGAATGGAGGTCACAGAGAGCATAGTACTGGACCACGTGGAAAATGATGTGTTTCCTTTGAGCATCGATCACATTGTACAGCAATACCCAAATAAGATGTGATTGACAGCAAGCAAAGAAAAAAATGAGAGGGCTGATGACATCATTAGAAAAGGAGCTCTTAGCAGAGCCTTCTTATTACCTATGGGAGAAGTTGGCACAAGACCTCCACTTTAAACTACCTTTTCTTTGGCTCTGAGCACACACACAGTTCTACATTCCAAAAAAACACAAATATAAAAGTAGATCTAATATATAAAATAACTAGATGTTGAATAAGTCTGATTTATTCTTTTCTCTTGGTTTATTTGTGACCAAGGTCCTACCCAAACCATTTTTTATCTTTACCTTTCACCTTAATACACACGTGTGTGATACACACATACACACACACCCACACCTACTCCATCCCTTGCCCATCTCAGTATGCATTAGATACTCCAAAACTGAATGTCTAGGAAATCCCACTATTGGGGAATCTAGTGTTCTAGCCAAAGCAATCAAAAGATTATTTTATGTGTATGAAGAAATATTATAATGTAGAAAAGTATTTCTCAAAATGTGCTCTTAGATTGGATACATCAGAATCCCCTAAACTGTAAAAATGTAGACTCCTTGGTTTCCCTCCAGATTTTGGGTAGGGATCAAGAAATCTATATTTTTACTAAATCTTCTTTGTGACTTGTAAGAACAATGATCAGTAGAAAGAACACTGGATTATGTGCTTCTAGAAGAGTTGCTAGTGTCATGTGGCTGCTTTTCTTCTCTTTCTATCTGAGTAGACTTGGACATGTTATAAAAAGGCCTTAGTTTTCTCATCTGTAAAATGAGGCAGTTAAACTGAATGGCCATGGAGGGGTAGTCCAGGTGTAATTAGTACATTTTTTTGCCCAGTTGTTCAGTATATTTTAAAATGAATTATCCATACAAACAATGCTCTCTTAGAGGATTTGCCTTGGAATTCTTCATTTCCCTTTATTATCTGAGATGCCTCTGATAGCCACAGGAGCAATGACACTTGGAAAAAAAATGTGTTTCGTGAGAGGAATGCCAATGGTTACAAATTCCTGGCAACTTGTTCAGTTCTCTAAGTAATTGCCTGTGGGGCTACTTCATCTGATACAAGAGGATGTGATCCGTATATTGATGAGCAAAACATTGTTGCATCTCTTTTAACTACAAGTCTATGAATTTTCTCAGGAATTTATATGCAGTTTAAAGAAATTTGAATTAAAAAATTGTTAGTCTTTGCTTTGCTTTTCATAACATTTCTCCATAGAAGATATCTATGTAAATAACAGCCACAAAACTGCTATAGGTCTATTATTTTTTAATTTTAGTTATAAGCCACATGCCTAAAATACTTTATTTGAAAGTTTGGCCTCCTATGTCATAAATTAGAAAATTGATAGGAAATTGTCAGTGAGAAGACTTAACAATTATGAGTTGCAAGATAACAAAAAGGAATAGATTGTTGTCATAAGATAATGGCTGCTGACTATAAGATAAATGTCAGAGCAAAGTCATTGCAAAGTCTGGCCATTTATCAAAAGTAAACACTGAAGAAAAGTATGATACATTTATCAAGCAACTGTTCCAGTTCAAAAGTTTTATTTTTCTTATCCTAGCTAATCTATGATTTCGATGCTGTCATTTCACCTACCAGGTGTTTGTGCAGCTAAATGACTTGAGTCATAGCCACGTAGT
Organism: Avahi laniger; assembly: GCA_963575035.1. Taxonomy (NCBI): domain Eukaryota; kingdom Metazoa; phylum Chordata; class Mammalia; order Primates; family Indriidae; genus Avahi; species Avahi laniger. Next base: position 20,439 of record CAUYSK010101441.1, read on the forward strand.
TAGAGTTACATAAACTTGATTTTTGAGTGATTATTGTGTTTAGTCTAAGAAAAATTTTACAGTAAGAAATTAATTAAGAAAGTTAATTGATTTGGCTTACTTTTCGTTTCTTTTTTCTTTTTACTTAGAATTTTGTAATGCCCTCATCTATTCTTAAAACTGATTTAGCGTGGTTCACATTAAAATGCATATTTAACAAATCAGTAAAGTAGAAATTTAAAAAGCTAGAACTAAGAGAAATTATACTGAAAGTTATTTTAATATAAGCATAATGACCTAACAAGTATACTGATTGCTCTACACATCTTACTCCCTGACAGATGTGGCTTATTGAACCAAAAATGTGATATTATCATTTGATACTGACAGATCCATTGTCATCAATAGCCATTTATACCCATCACCACTCATAAATTACTGTAAAAAAATAGGAGGGCCACTGCCCTCCTAATTTAACACGATCTTCCACATTCCAGCCATGATGTTGAAATTGGAATCCACTTAATTTCTTAAAACAATGGGACCCATAGGCCAGCTTCTTCAAATGGAGAGCAAACCCCCAGTAATTAGTAAGCTGATAAAGTATGTGAGGATCTTTGTATAACTGATACATATACAGGCAGATACACTTTATTTACAGAACTATTTGTGAATGGCATTACTTGGATAGATGCAGTGAAGATTTTCTTCATTTTCCTCTATAAATATTCAGAGAAGCCGAGTATCGTTCAGAACTGTGCCCAGTCTCTGGATTTTGCTCACTTCTTCTCTTTCAGTTGTGGGAGAGGCTGAACCAAAAAAATGTGGGTATCATGGATCCTAAAATATGGTTACCTAAAAGCTTTATAGTCCTTCTTTTCTTCCTTGTTTCCTTTGTTCATTCATGTGTCCAATCAAAACATATTGAAGAGTTGCCATGTGTTGGATATTGTATATTGTTAAGGTTAAAAAACAAAATAGATGACTCTTACACTACTGGGGGGACTGCAAATTAGTGCAACCTCTGTGGAAAAGAATTTGGAGACATCTCAAAGAGCTAAAAATAGAAATACCATTCCATCCAGCAATAGCACTATTAGGCATCTACCCAAAAGCAAAAGACATTCTATAATAAAGACATCTACACCCAAATGTTTATAGCAGCACAATTCACTATTGAAAAGATGTGGAAACAACCCAAGTGCCCGTCAATTCATGAGTGGATTATTAAAATTTGGCATATGTATACAATGGAATATTACTCAATTATAAGAAATGACAATGATCTAGCATCTCTTATATTTTCCTGGATAGAGCTTGAGCCCATTATCCGAAGTGAGGTATCACAAGAATGGAAGAATAGGCTCCACGTGTACTCGCCATCAAATTGGCACTAACTGATCAACATTATGGTGCTCACACAATAGTAATATTCTCCAGGGATTAGGGGGTCGAGGAGGGGTAAACTCACAACTAATGGATGCAGTGAGCATTGCAAAGGGGAAGGGCATGCCTCTATTCCTCACTTGGCTGATGCAAAGTCATAAAATGTAACCAAAATGTTTGTACCCTTAATATCCTGAAATAAAAACAAATAGAAAAAAAATAGATGAACAAGGCATGATCTCTCCATTGAGGAATTCCTAGATTAATGAGTATGGATGCATGAGTGTGTGTGTGTATATATATATAATATATATATATTCATTAGGCTATGAATATATATATTAATATGCATATATGTATACTCACACCTAAACACACACACATGCATGTTTAGGTAAGGATAAGTATTAAATATTAAATAGTTCAATACAACTTGGAACATATGTTTGAGGTAGGGTTGAGGGACAAGTGGGGAATGTCTGGAAATGTAATACAGCTTTAGAATATAAAGAACTTTGAGCACTTTGCTGAGGAGTTTAAATTTTGTCCTATAGGGAAGAGAAAGTCATGGGAAGACTTTTAAACACAGGAATGACTGAGTCTTGCCTGACCATTTGGAGACATCATGAAAGCATAAAATATCGGAAGTGGGAAGTCTTTACTACACTTGAAGTAATACTTGGTGGTTGCTTAAAAAAGCAAGGAGGTAGTAGAGGTGATGAGAAGGGCATTGACTATGTGAGAGACTATATTAACAGTTCTTGGTAAATTACTTAGGGATATAAGAGGAAAGAATGACTCAAGAATGATTCTGATGTTTTTAGCTTGGAAGTATAGAACTGTGGTTAAAAAAAAAAAACTTTGTGGTGAGACTATAAAGCTGGTTTTATCACCTTTTATCAGTGTGTTCCTAGGCAATTTGCTCAAATTCTTTGTGTCTAAATGTTCTTACTTGTAAAGTAGGTATAATAATTATTTTTACCTTAAGAGGATTGTTGTATTAATGTGTTAGTGTATGCAAAGATCTTAAAATGCTGTCTGAAATATAATAAATGTTGAACAAATGTTTCTTCTTATTATCGTATCACTTTTATCATACATCATTATTATCATTATCATGATGCCATTATCTGTAATAAAGTATTCTAACAACAAAGGAAATTTTGAGGATAATAGAATGAATCCCACTTTGAATTAATCAAATATTTTAATCAAATATCTAGTGATAAGTAGGTCATCAGAGAAGCAGTTCTGGAAAGAGGTAAAACTTCTGGAAAGAATATATAAATTTGGAAGTCAACCATGTACAGGTCATATTTGAAGCTGTGAAATAGTTTGGATTGCCCAAGAGGAAAGTATAAGAAAAGAAGAAAAGAGAGGAATATTGGAATCTTCCTAGAAATACCAATATTTAAGCAACGGGTAGAAATACACATAAACAAGCTATCAGAAAACAAGAAGATAAATGTTGTAACTGATAATGTAGGCACAGGGAACAGCACATTATTTCTACCTAGATACATTTCACAGAGAAGACAAGATTTGAACTGCCCACGGAAGAAGGGTTGAAAAGACGAAGGATATTACTGATAAACGTGCAAGGCAAGTAAAGGCCTAAAAGTCTCTGAGTGTGTAGTATTCACCAGAGTATAGGAAATGTCGGTCTGAATATCAAGAGTGAGATCAGGTTAGAGAAATGGGTTGCACATCATCAATATCTAGCTATTAATTAAAATTTTGCTTAGCATAAAAGGCAGAGCTAGAAGAACAGGGATCAGAGAGAATGATGGGGAACAACAACATTCAAGGGCACTGCTGAGGAAGAAGCTCTAGGGAGGGGGTCCCAGGTTGTGCTTTATCAAGTTGAATCCCCCTTTGTTGGTTCTTTCTCCAGTATTTCCTCTATTTATCTGTGTAACCTTGAGCAACCAACCCTCATCCCGGCACAACTTCTGCCATCTGTGGAATGAGGGAATAAAACTAACTCATTCATTCCCAGCCTGGGTCCCCAAAGGTACTAATGAAGTTCTTCAAAATGAACTAAAACTCCATTTAGATTTTTAACATGACAAAATAACAGCAACCATTGCAGCTTGTATACTGATACGAAATCCTTCAAAATTTAGCATCTGCAAGTAAACTAATAAAAGAAGCTTTACTAGTAAAAAATTGCAAGCCATTAGCCCAGATGGTTACTAGAATTCTTTCCAGTTCTAAAAACCTATTATTTTATTATTTCAGTGAATATTTGCAGAGCTTGTTTTTTAACGTAAAATTTATACTCCACCAAACAATATTGACAGTGTCCCCATCCCTGAGAATGTAGCCTGCCTTGCAGCTGCACAAGACCATTAGCCCATAGCCGTTTATGTAAAATGTGATGATATCTGTTTTCTTTGGTTTATTGAGAAACAAAATGCAGCATTTAAAAGCATTCATTTCTTGGGAAAAAGGCAAATAGCATAATTAAAATAAAATTGAGTTGTGAAGTAGAATTTTCTGAGGAAGCCTAGTTTATTAATGTCTACTTAGAAGTCAGATTTTTGTTTAATTATAAGATTCTTGGAAGAAACTAAAATTAGACTTCTGGCATATCTATTTTCTCCTTTTAAAAGGGAAAAGATCATAATTGCTCTAACCTCATACTTTATAAAGTTTTCCTGAAGAATATTTTGGAGTCCCTTTGTTCTTTTGAGCATTGGGGTTCAAAAATAAGATCATTTAAAAACAATACAGCCACCTACATAACCATATTTTTTAGAAGAAAATTACCTTCATCACTAAAAATTTGCTCTTGCAATCAAATCAAATATTGTAATTGTATAAAGTATAACTGATTAATTGGAAGATTTTAGTTTTTAAGTAGTACATATACATATATATTATACATATGCATATGTATTTTTTCACTTTTTTAAAAAGACTCAATTATTAGCAGAAAGCTACTACATCACATAAATCAAAAAGATGACAAAAATGTGGTTGTATTAGGAGCCATGTTTGAAACTAACGATGGTGAAAATCTTAAATAATAGAAAAACAATCAAGGCTGCACATTCTCCTTGGATACATCAGAAACCAAGTCATTGATGAGGGTTTAATATTAAGAAAACTTGAGAAAGTATGGAATCCTGAATTTTAACTTTTTACCATGTCATATTTAGCATCTGGAGGAAAATGATGGGAATTCAGTGCTTCAGAAATGAATCCTAATCTTCTGACAAATAAATATACTAGTTTTCATTCTTGCAGAAGCAGTATTCACATATTTAAAAACTCAAGTATGTATAATTTTCATTTTCTTAACTTTTAATAAATTATTCATTTCATTATATTTTGAAATGAACATTAATGGGCCAAATATTATACATACCAGGATATTCTTATAATATGAATCTAATAGAAATTAATACACATTTTAAACCTTTAGATTTTTAAAACTATCCTTCTAATTCAGTCTAGTGCTTCATCCGCTGAATATTAGTATCAGTTAGCTATTCCTTGAATTTTATGTCAACTTCAATGCACTGGCTGATTTGACAGTGGGTCAATGAAGGAGCCTTGTAGGATTCTTAAGTTCAATACATACATTAAGATAAGCAAGAAAATGACATTTCTTTTCTTCTCCTCCGTGTTTTGCAGTAGGTATTAACACATATTTATAGCCCAAAAGAGCCTATTAGAGCAGCCTTTGTTTTTCTGCCTCTTAAAACATACCAGAAAAGGATACTTACTCAAGCTGCACGGTTCATTCCGTGTCACCAGCCTATTATTTACTATAAACAGTGAAATGACTGAGAGAGTGGTCTGCATTGAGTTGTGACTCAGGGCAGTCAGTTTCTTGGTGGGTAACATTTCCTTGGTATTCGGAAAAAGGCCAGATTTTTAGTACCTTTTATTAGGATGCGATATTATATAAAGAATGCTTGCATGTTTGCATTTTCTTTATCAAATGGCATTCTTTAAATTGATGCTGAGATTTAAGAAAATATAGGAAGACTATTTTGGGGTGGAGTCCAAAAGAGGAAAAATTAATAAGAATTTTTAAAATATCTTTGCAAAATGTCAAGAACAGCAGATTCACTTGATAGACCATCTTGCTGGTAATCTGGACATTATCTGAGAGTTTTCATGTGGCTGCTGAATTAATTTATGATACTGTGTATGTGTAAATTATAGTCTTCCTTCATCCAAGGAGAAAAATAACCACATGTCTTTCTTTCATTTGAAAATAGAACTGCTGGGACCAACATATATACTTGGCATTGGCTTCCTACGTATAAAGTAAATAATTTAAATTATTGTCAATGTATTATACTGTTTGATATATAGAAATATAAAGACTTAACTCTCAATAAAATTAAAATTTAGCATAGGCATGTTATAACATTGTTTTATGTTTGCATTGTTATTTCCCCGGGGGCAATTGAAGTGTTTCTAATAGTAGTTATTTAGTCTCAAATCTACCACACAAAATGCTCAGCAGCAAATATTTTTGACCTTGCTTCACAAACTGGAACACTTTTGTGAGGTTTATATTTCAGATAAACAAATAGACCATAATAAGGAAACGACGCTTATTAGTTCTCTGAAGGCTCTCTCCGTTATTTTATGCATTTGCAAAATTTTTACCAAAGCAATATGCTTATGTAGCCTAAAACCATTAAAGAGTACAAAATGTCTAGTAAAGAAAAACTTCATATACTGATTTTCATTATTTTAACTTATTAGTTTCTGAAAATCTTGAAACAATTTCCTTCAAATTTTAATTCAAAACTCAATATGCTTTGGGTTATAATTTTGCATTATGAAACTAAAGTTTTTTAATTTATATGGAAAACATTAGTTCTTTCTTTATGAAATAAATGGATTTTCAGCTTAAAAAAAGGGGGGGGACAAAAAGAAAACTTCAATTCCCTCCCCAGCCCTTGCCCTTCCCCTAGATTGACACCCGAGAGACACAATACTCATGGTGTGATTTTTTTTTATATTCTTAGGTATTCAGTGAGCCCTTGCAATCATGACCTTAGTTATTTTCTTATTATTTTAAAATAATTTTTAAATTATTTCTTCTCTGTCCTATTTCTGGAATTCTTATGAATCAGATGTTGGACCTTCAGAATTGACTCTAATTTGTTTTTTTCATTCTACCTTTTCATCCATTCATTTTTATTTTACATTCTTGGAGATTTCCTCAATTTTGTTTTCCAGACCTTCTGCTGGAACTGTAATTTTGGTTATATTTCCAAGAGCTTTTTCCAGCTTTTTGGCTGTCCTGGTTTCATATCATTCTGCTTTTATTTCTTATATACACTTCCTTTTATAACTCTGAGATACCCACTATATTTTTTTTCTCTTGAGCCTTTTTTCAGTGTGCTCGCTTTGATCTCTTTCTTTCATATTTAGAGACTTAACCAGATGTTCAATGATCTTTAGTTATGCATTCATATTTGAAGGTAAGGCCAAAAAAGCTAACTGAAACTATTTATGTATGGGTGGAGTTTGTTAAATATGTTTCATTTGCAGTGATTAATCAGTGAATTGGTCTTTTTATTGGAAGAGATCAATGTGTAGGCTCTTGCTTCTCTCCGCCCCCACCCCCAACCATTCAGTTTCTGAAAGGAAGACTCCTCAATTTCCTTCTCTAGAGATATCTCCCTGTGGCTAATGTTTTTTAAAATAAAATTTTTATTTTATTTAAATATTATCAGATATTTTCTGATAATAATAAATAGAAATTTTTATTTTATTTAAATATTAGTAGATATTTTCAGATAATGTTGGCTTCATAGAATGAAATAGGAAGATTTCCTTCCTCTTCAATTTTTTGGACTAGTCTGAGGAGAATTGATGTTAGTTCTTCTTTGAACTAATGCTGGTGGAATTTGGCAATGAAACTATCTGATCCTGGACATTTCTTTGTTGGGAGACTTTTTATTACTGCTTTGATCTCATCACTTTTTACTGTCTGTTCAAGGTTTTTATTCATTTCTTTTAGATTAAATCTTGGTAAGTTGTACATGTCCAGGAATTTATTCATTTCCTCTAGGTTTTCCAGTATGTTAGTGTATAGTTGTTCAAAGCAGTCTCTGATGATCTTTTGTAGTTCTGTGATATCAGTTGTCTCCTTTTTCATTTCTGATTTTATTTATTTGGTCTTCTCTCTTTTTTCTTGGTCAGTCTAGCTAGCGGTTTATCAGTTTTGTTTATGTTTTCAGAAAATCAACTTTTTTCCCCACTGAACTCTATTTCATTCAGTTCTACTCTGATCTTTATTTTTTCTTTCCCTCTACTAATTTTGGGCTTGGTTTGTTCTTGCTTTTCTAGTTTCTTGAGGTGCATCATTAGATTGTTTATTTGAATTGTCTCCACCTTTGATATAGGTGCTTATTGTTATAAACTATTCGCTCAGCACTGATTTTGCTGTCTCCCAGAGGTTTTGGTATGTCGTGCTTTGATTTTCTTTTTTTTTTTTTTAAGAAATTTTTAAATTTCCTCCTTACTTTTTTCCTTGATGCAGTGGTCATTTAGAAGCATAATTTCCATGTATTTATACAGTTTCTGGCTGTGGTAGGCAGGGCGGAGTGATCACCAGGCCCCTACCTAGCAGAATGCTCCGTGAGAGGCAGCAGTGACTATGCTGCAGCCCTGCTACTTGGGAGGGTGGGGTTGTTTCCAGTGACAGCAGCCATATGCAGGCAGGTGGGGGACACATGCTTGTGCTTTAGTCCTAGCGGTGGCTGCCTGTGCTTCACTCATGCTTTAGCCCCAGTGGGGTCAGGTCACAGAGATGGTAACTATGAGCAGGAGACTTTGTCTGGTCATGTGAAAATGCATGGTGTCTCTGTTACTAGCAGCAGTGAGGTCACTGCCATTGGTCCCCAGGTGCAGTTTGTTGGAGGCTGGGCTCCCAACAGGGTCCCTTGCTGTAGTTCTTAAAATTCAGGGTATATGTGGGACCCAGCATCAGTTCCCTCTATGGAGCAGTGCCATTGCACAGTTTCCGGGCTCCCCATTTTGGTTTTGGGGCATGCAAGGGTTGAGGGGCTCTCCAGTGGCTAGGATTGCAGGTGCCCATGGTGAGAATGTGAACCATTGGGGGTTTCTCACTTACCCTTTCCATGCATTGAGTAGTCTCTTCAGGCTTCCAGCTGATCCCAGCTGAGCAACTGCCTCTCTTCCCTCTCCTTCCTTGCTTTAGGTGTTTGTTATCAGTTCCCTGTTGAATTCCAGTGTTCTTTCTTGGATGATCTATTGGAATTGTGATTGTCTACTCACTATTCAGGTTTTTCTTTGCAGAGGAGGTGAGCACAAGATGTCTGTAAGCCATCTTTTTTGGGGAGTGAGGAGGAGTGGAGGGGAGACAGGTTCTCACTCTGTTGCTGGGGCTAAAACGTGGTAGTGTCATCGTAGCTCACTTCAACCTTAAACTCCTGGGCTCAAGCAATCCTCCTGCCTCAAGCTGGAGGAGTGCACCACCATGCCTGGCTAATTTTTCTATTTTTTGTAGAGATGGGGCCTCACTCTTGCTCAGGCTGGTCTCAAACTCCTGGCCTCGAGCCATCCTCCTGCCTCAGCGTCCCAAAGTGCTAGGATTACAGGTGTGAGCCACCACACCAGCCCTCTAAGCCTGCAGTCCCCAACCCCCAGGCCATGGACTTCCATGAAACTAGCCCCTGGTGCCAAAAAGGTTAAGGACCACTGCTCTAAGCCATCTTGACGCCCCTTCTGTTATTATTATTGAAGTTAAGTCAGTTACTACTCTTCCACTTGCTTTCTGTTTTTTTCTGAAATTGTTGAATTCTCTCAGCTGCTGATACTCCTCTCTCTTTCCCCTTTTCTTTGAGTACTTAAAAACATTTTATTCCTTTACAATCATTTTGGTGAGGTTGTTGAAAGGAGAGAAAATAAATGCATGATATCAATCTACCATTTTTAATGGAATATTATTTTATTAATTTTCCAGATATTCACATCATCAGTTTGTCTTCTAATGTATAAAGATAAAATGTTTCTGAGGATATTTAAGATGGCAAATCCTGTCATTCTACAATCTATTTCTGGTGTAAAAACATCACCTCAGTCAGAAATAGCAAGACAATTAGAACTAGAATTTTTGTCTCTAACCTGTATGAAAGCACTAAGAACTGTATTATAATAAGAAGTTAGCTATGAAAATCCATTTCATGACAATAATGTATTTGAATATCTTAGGAAAAACTACTTGCTAAATTTAATAAATTCTGAAAAAATGAATGGCCATTGTTACAAAACCCAAATAATCCAGGTAAAATAAAATAGGGAAACAATAATGATTCTCACCAAAAAGAATGCCCTTGCTTCTACAATTATCTGTCAATGTTACTGTTTTGTACTTGAGGAAGTAGAGTAAATGCAGGCCATTAAACACCAAAGACACACAAATTCATACATATTTATGACTTTGAACTTTTTTCAGAATTATAGTTAAACAGACCATCATGAATAAAATATTCATTGAAAAAATGTTCAACATTTTTATGCTAGTAGCTGTGATCTGTTTCTCAGGGGTTGTCACAAGTAATGTTTAATTGTTTCCAAAACAAAAGCCAGAAAGAATGACATAATAAATTTTTAAAAATGGTTGTTTGTAAGAGGATTTATAAGTGTAGCTATGAATAACTTCTTTAGTACTTATTTAGAATCTAGGACATATTTCAGTAGACCTTACATAAGAGAAATGAGATCAATAAGATGAAATTTTAAAGTGTGTTTTTCCATACCTCAGACAATAATAAGTGAAAAATGAAGGACTGAAGTAAAGAGAAAACAAAAAACAGAAAACCTATTTGCTTATTTATTAAATGTATGTATACTCTGCCTACTCCAAAAAATGAATTTGAAGTAAATTATTGCCAATAAAACATTATATTGGGAAAATAATGAATGAACAAAATAAGGTATTTAAATGTCCCAATCACTATTTGAAGGGAAATACCTAATTTATCCAACCCCTAATGTAGAGCTATGTCTTGTCCATGCACCTTCTTCACTCTCTTTCATCCACAGTCTTTCCTGATGTGTTCACATTCAGTTCCCTAGTTTAAAATGAATGCCATCTATATGACCTTGACTCCTAAATTTGTATTGCCAGCCCTGATTTATATCTCTTTATCTCAAAACTCATTTATCCAGCTTCCAACTTAACATCTTCTTGGATATGTCTATTATACATCTCAAAAATGGCATGTCCAAATCAGAACTCTTATTTCACTGGTAAATACTTTCCTGTTCTGAATAATCAGCAGCAACTGTACTTTGTTTTTACAAGCCAAAATCCTGGGATTCATTTTTTTTTAATTTGAAAATATTATGAGGGAATAAATATTTCTGGTTACATGGATCACTTTTTAATGCTTGAGTAATGGTTATAAGCATGCCTGTCACCCAGATGTTGTCCATTGTACCCATTAGGTAGGCTATCGCCCATCCCCTGCTCCCTGTCCCCACTGATCGATTTCCATTGAGTTTTACTTCCCTGTATGCACATGTGTGTTCATTGGTTAGTGCCCATTTATTAGTAAGTACAGGTGGTGTTTGTTTTTACATTCTTTAGATACTTCACTTAGGATTCTTAATACCACTTTTTCACTCAGGTTGCCCATCATAAATTCTTATTAGCAATAACATGAAAATACATACCAAATCTGTCTTTTATTCCATATCCATCAATAAAACCCTTGTCGAACAACAGTCATTTATTTTTATTTCGTTTTAATTTCTGTGGAATATTTCATTAAAGAAACACAAAATATATACGTAAAGTTTAAGGAATATTTTTCAATGAACATCCACCTTCAAAAATAAAACAGTATAAATACTTTTGAGGCTTCTTGAATGCTCTTGTTGAACAAATTGCCCTCCATTTCTCCCAGAAGTTCATATGTTCATCAATTTGTTTTCTTTTTAAAGTATTTCTTCATATATAGATAATATCTTGTTTTGTTTCCATTGTTTTTGAAGTGTTCTTAAATGGAGTTGCATGGTATATATCCTCCTGCAACTTGCTGCTTTCTCTCAACATCTCGTTTGTGAGATTTGTCTATGCTGCTTTGTCTATTTGTACCTCATTTGTTTTCACTATTCTAGAGTAGGCAATTGTCTTAATATTTCATAGTTTATGTACTGATTCTAATCTGGGTAAATAATTGGATGGCTTTCAATTTTTTGTTGCCGTCGTTTCATTGTTGTCATTCTGGATTAAAACCAATGCTGCTACAAACGTTCTGGGAATAGTCTGTTGTAAATATGTGCTAGAGTTTCTCCAAAGTACATCTCTAGAGTAGAAGAACTAACAGCTAAGGTTTCCACATGTTCAAATACAATGGCTTACGCTAAACTATTAAGTGTTTGTGCCGATTTGCACTCCTATTAGCTACGTATGAATGTTATTGCTGCCCCATTACCTCACCAATCCTCATTATTATCTCCAACTTTTTAATTTTTGCCAATCTGAAGAATATAAGGAAGCATCCCTTTGTGATTATAAATTTGGATTTTCCTGATTACTAATTTGGTCCAGAATCTTTTCTTTTATTTAATGGTCATTCATGTTCCCTGTCCTCTGAAATGTACATGTGATAATTGAACTGTATTTTTTATTGATTGTCTTATAATTTTTGATTTGTTCTACAAATTCTGTTAGATATTCTTAACATTATAACATTTTGCCCAACATACTTCTGTGAGTATCTTCTTCTAGTTCAAGTCTTGTGCTTTCACTCTTTTTGTGATATCTTCATATAATTTTTAAAAATCTATGTAGAGTCAAATTTATCAATATTTTCTTTTTGAATTTGGACTTTTTGAGTCTTCTTTAAGGGAAACTTTCCTAACCCTGAAGCATAAGAATATTTTCCTATATTGTCTTCTAAAGCTTTTAAAGTTTTGCCTTTCTCATTTAAATATTTAATACCTCTTAGAACAAGTTTTGTAAATGACACACGTAAGGATTTAATTTTATTTTTTTCTTTTCAAAGAATATCCAAATGTAGCACCATTCCTTAAGTAGTCCACTTTTTCCCAGAGACCAACAGTGTAAAAATCAAGTTTCCATACATATGTGAGTCTGTTTTTAAACTGTTTTCACCATTGGCTATTTGCCTATCCCAAATACCACACTGAATTATATAACTATACCTTTGTAATGTCTTTGATGTTTTCTATAGCAAGTTTCTTCACCTGATGCTTCTTCTAGAGAGTTTTATCTATCATTGTCCCTTCATTATCTTATATACATTTTAGAATTAGTTTTCAATTTTCTTTTTTAAAAAAACCCTCTAATTAAAAAAATTGTATTGAGTCTATTCAACTATTTTGGAGAGAAATCAAATCTTCAGTATACTCAGCCTCTCCATTAAAAAAACATAGTATACTGCTCCAATTTTGGGGGATTTCTCTATTGTCTTTTAATAAAGCTTTATTATTTTCTTCAAAAGTGCTTCTCTATATTTTATTTACCTATTTATTTGTCTGTTTGTTTCTAGATACTTCATGTTCTTGGTTGCATTAACCAGGAAGATTTTTTTTTTTTTCTGGCTCCCTAGTCTACCATAGTTTTAGAAATATGAGTTCTTTCATTCAAAATTTCCTAACTGGAATATTACAGTAGCTTTTTAACTGATTTCTCTCTACTTTTACTTTTGTCTCCCTTCAGTCATTTCTCCTCACTATCACACTCTGAAATTTTTCTGTTTCCTTATTGTTTGTGACCTGTCTTCTCTCACCAGAGCTCAGCTCTCAGAGAGCAGAACTTTGTCTTTCCTGATCAACACCGTATCACCACTATTTAAAACAAAATGGGCACTTTTAAACAATTGTGAGTCACAACAAGGTGAGTCACATACATTGTTAATATTTCAGAATGCATAAGTCCAGACAGGGGCTCTACCTTTCTCATAAATAAATAAGTTGTTTTGGCTATTAATTTACCAACATAGGCCAAAATTATGGAATTACAAACCAAAGAATAATATTTATGAGTAGCAGGTAATATAAAAGGAACTAGTAATCATTTATTTATTGTCTTCTGTTCTCTGGATGCATTGACTTACACATTATTTTTGAATAGAGGGTAGAATGACACTGCTGATCAAAGGCTGCTCAGTTCTGCCTTTCAGCCAGTGTTTCACCCAGCTAGTGCATCTTTCTTGAGGGACCACATGACTTCCACTCGCACCTCTTCAGTAACCGGTAGCACACTCGCTTCTCAAATTTCCATTCCGTTTCCAAGTAGCTCTAATTATATTAGAGTTCTTAATACTGAACTATACTCTGCTTCTCTTGAGTTACCAATTCATTAATCTGAGCTCTGACTGCCAGATCCTCAAACAACAAAAAGAAAAAAAAAGAAGAAAAAATTTAACATCTTTCAGCATAATAGTCCTTAAAATATTTTAAATAAATTATTAGGTATCATAGTCGTTCTCTTATTTTATCTAAACATCCCTATACCTTCATAAATGCATTCTTGCAGCTACTATTTTTGAGTGTTTACCATGTGCTAAGCATAGCAAAGGTGAATATTAATAATTTGAGAAAACATTTCTTCTCAAATGTCATTTTATGATAACTCCTTGAATTAAGCCTTAACCTTTCAGAATGTACTTGTCAATAAATATTTAGCAGATATTTGGGGCTTCTTCTTAATTCTAGCCACAATGGACTGTTTTTACAAAAAGGTGCTTGGCAACCTTGAAAATTAAAGAGAGAGAGAGAGAGAGAGAGAGAGAGAGACTAAAGTGATGAAATCATTCTAAAAATCAGACTATATAGAAGATTATATCTATTTCCTTTTAACAACTAAAATAACTTTGGGTTGATTTTCCAAAGAATTCTGCCAAAAAGAAAAAAAAATCTAAGTTTCCTGGAAAGACCATCTGGAATATTTCATAAGTGTTATGTGTTTTTTAAAGCTATATAAAGCACTCTGGCAAAGAAGAAAGAGTTTTTGGAAAAAAAAAAAATAAGACCAAAAATTATACCAAATTTCAGTTTTCAATTCTGCCTCCAATCATTCCTGTCAATTAAAAATGTATATCTAAATTTCCCAAATTTATCCCTAAATCTATCAAAGCTTGAGCCCCGTTGATTTACCTTAAAGTTGAATAATCATGTTTCAGAATACAAAATTAATTTTATCATATACCCACTTGTGACTGGTCTAATACTCAGCAATCAGGAAGTCAGAGACACAAGAGAATATGTGTCTTGTAGAAACTGGAATGAGGTGACTAGCTGTATAAGAGACATAAAATTTATAATCACAGACTCAGTGGGAAGATTTGAAGCATCAGATACTGGGAGTTGCATTACTCAGCACACTGTGGACTTCAGTATTTACATAGTTATGATTACTGATTCTTACTCATATCTCTCCACTCCCCATAGACATTCACTCTAATGTTTCATATGCACTCCTGGTTGTATATGTATCCTTGCAAAATACACTGTGTTGTATTTGTGCCTATTTTTTACTATTTTATGCAGAACATATTATGATGCATGGTGTGTTATCTTGCTCAATTTCTTGTTTTACCAAATAACATTCATCCGCGTAGCCAAATGTATGTAAATATTTCCCAAGTCTGGCTATTTGAAAGGACTTACCAGAATCCACAAAGCATACCCATCTAAGACTTTGATTTAAATTTTTTAAGAAGTACAATAAAAGACTATAGGCAAGCATTAGAAGTCCAGGGACATCTTATGTGCAAGATACCATCTTGGGGAGAGCCCAAAGGCTTTTGGGGCTGCTATAATAAAATACCATTAACTGTGTAACTTATAAGCAATAAAAACTTATTTCTTACAGTTCTGGAAGTTAGCAAGTCCAAGATCAAGGCGCCAGTAGATTTGGTGTCTGAAAGAGCCCTCTTGTTCCTTGAAGATAGATGGTACATTCTAGCTGTGTCATCACGTGGTGGAAGGGAACATTTCACTTTGTGGTGTGGTCTTTTTCATAAGGGCCCTAATCCTGTTCATAAGGGCAGAGCCCTCATTATTTAATCACCTCCCAAAGGCCCCCACTTTCTAATACCATCGCCTTGGGAGTTAGAATTTCAACATCTGAATTTTTTTGCGGTGGATACCAACATACAAACTATAGCAAAAGATAAGTTGCCAGGGAAGTCTGTGTGTGTGTTTTCACCAAATAGATGAGACAAGTTTGCCAAACCCCAGTGGATCAGTTGTAATCATGAAGAAAAAAATGGACCCTGGGAGTCATCGACACATCATAAATTCCACTGGCCTTACCCTGGCCAAGAATCAAAAACACTCAAGTGCCCCAGAAACAAAGATAGAGTTTTCCAATATAGTTATAAGGTAACTTTACTGCCAATATAGTCATAAATTAATTCTATCTCCACTATGGGTGTATGTTCACATATATGTGTGTGTATATATATATATATATGTATGTATACACACTTTATTGTTTCTAATTGCTTTGTAGTAGTTCATGGCTTACGTCTTTTAAGTAGTATATAGTTCATTCCCCTGGAGATGGATACCCAGGTTGCCTCCAGTGCCCAACAAGCACAAACAACATTGTGATGTATTTATTCTTGTGGACCCATTATGGACCTATGTGAGAGTTTCCCTAGGAAACTCAGGTGCAGAATTTCTGGGTCATCAGTAGGGCAATAATATAATTTATCATTCACACTGAACTAATTTTGAGAATGGAAGGGGACATTATTAATAATTATCTTGTATCAACATCATGAACAAGAACCTGCATAAACCAAGGCATATGGTCCTTTGAATCACAGGCTGTATATATACACTTAATCCTGCCAGACTGTTCTCTAGACATCATAAATATACCTGTTTCCACACTTCCTTGCCAACATTTTGTTTTAAAATTTCTAATTTTGCAATTTGACATGTGCAATGTTCCTTTCATTTGCATTTGTCTTCCACATATTTGTTAGCTATAAAGTTTTTCTTTCTTTTAATTTCTGATTCAAAGCTTTAGTTCATTTTTTTGCTATAAATATGAAATCGTCAGCTTTACACGCAGCAATTATTTTCCCTCAATTTATCCCTATCCGTTAACTTTATCTTTGACCAGAAATCCTTAATTTTGACCTAATGAATCAATTAGTTTTTCACCTTTATGTTGTGCTATATGTAACTTGTTTAAGAAATATTTCCACATCATAGGGTCACAAAAATATTCTCCTTCATTTTCTTCCATTAACTATATTATTTTCCCTATCAAAACACTCTAATTTTGGACTCAGTACGAAATAGGAAGCCAGTTTTATTTTTTTCTACATATCAAAAGCCCAGTTTTTATAATAGAGTTCTTGCCTTTATTTGTAATCTTTAGTCTTAACTAAGAACTCATTAACTACCAAGCACCTTTTAATTTTCTCGGTTAGTTAACATTTTCCTCTGCTTGGCCTCTCTTTTTAATCTTCACACTAAAGGAAAAAACTGTTTTCACGCAGGTACTAAAAGGCACATGATGACATCAGGACCCTGCTGTCACAGAGAATAGATTTCCTGCAATTCAGGATTATGCAGCCTGCCAATTTTTGGTTAGCACCTGTGCCTCCTATAAAACTGGTAGAGGGACACATGCCATCTCAACACATGGAAATCAGCAAGGAGAGAAACAATTATACCTGTGGATGAAGATCGATTCTAGCTTTGTTCTTCCTTTAATACTAGTTTTTAAAAATCTAGACCTGGTTTTAGAAAGTGACACTTTCATAGATTCAAAAAGTAAAGTTGAAGGGTTGCCTTATTTTGGATTATTTGAATATTTTGTCATCTATTTTATTTCTATTATTATCTTATTAGCCAAAATTTTGTTGTTGTTGTTGCTTTACGATTTGTAGTATACATTTTTAACTTATCACCATCTACCTTCAAGTAATATTATAGCATTCTACATATGGTAAGAGAACATTGCAATAGTAGACTTTTATCTTCCCCAAAAGCATTTCTGCTATTGTCATACATTTTGTTTCTACATATGTTATAAACTTCACAGTAAATTGGTTTTGATTTTCATCTAAACAGTATATTTTCTTATATAGGGACTAAAATTAGGAGAAAATGCCTTTATAATTAACTATATATTTACTATTTGCAGTGCTTTTCATTCCTTGGTGTAGATTCACATTTCTATCTGGGATCATTTTCCTTCTGAAGGCCTTGCTTTAACATATCTTGTAATAGACCCTTGCTGGTGCTAAAGTCTTTTAGCTTCTCTATGTCTTAGAAGGTTTTTATTTTGTCTTTATTTTTCAAAGATATTTTCACTGACTATAGACTTCTGTTTTATAGTACTTTAAAGATGTTTCTCACTGTTTTTTGGTTTCTATTGTTTCTGATGAGAAATATGCTGTCATTCTTTTCTTTATTCTCTGGATATGATATGTCTTTTTTCTTTGGCTGCTTTTAAAATATTATTATTTCATTTCTAAACAATTTTATAATGATATAATGGTATAATTTCCATAATGTACTTGGAGTTTATTAAAATTTTTGGTTCTGTATATTTGTAGCTTTCATCAAATTTGAAAATTTTTTAATTTATTAAAAAAAGTTTTTCTTCCTCCCTTCCCCTACTCCTTTAAGGACCTTTATTTTGCATGTATTATGTTGTTTGAAGTTTTCTCAGGGCTGTATGATGCTCTTTTCTTTTTCTTCTTGCGTTTTCTATTGAATAATTTCTACTGTCATATCTTCAGTTTCATTAATCTGTCTTCCACAATGTCTAATATGTGGTTAATTTCACATATTTTTTTTCTTTTCAGAAATTGTAGTTTTATCTCTAGAATTTACTATGAATCTTTTAAAAATATCCTCTATGTCTCAGGCAGTCCTCTACCTTCTTGAACATATGGAACATCTTATTTTTCTGATTCCTTGCTTGACTGGTGATTTTTTTTTGTTAGGTGTCATATACTGTGCATTTTATCTTTGATGATGGATATTTTTGTATTTTTGCATAAATTTTTTTAGTTTTGTTCTGAGGCACAATTAGGTTACTTATAAACAGTTTGACTCTTTCTTTTTGAGGATTGTTTTTAAATTTTGTTAATCAAGACCACAGCAGCCTTTCTTCAAGGACTAATTTTTTTTTTTTTTTTTGAGACAGAGTCTCACTCTTTTGTCCAGACTAGAGTGCCATGGCATCAGCCTAGCTCACAGCAACCTCAAACTTCTGGGCTCAAGCAATTCTTCTGCCTCAGCCTCCCAAGTAGCTGGGACTACAGGCATGAGCTACCATGCCTGGCTAATTTTTTCTGTATATTTTTGGTTGTCCGATTAATTTCTTTCTATTTTTAGTAGAGACGGGGTCTCGCTCTTGCTCAGGCTGGTTTCGACTCCTGAGCTCAAAGGATCCGCCCGCCTCGGCCTCCCAGAGTGCTGGGATTACAGGCGTGAGCCACCGCACCCAGCCTCAAGGACTGATTTTGATCCTAATACTCTTCCACATACTCTTCTCAATGTCCTATGAATTATATTCGTCCACTTTGTCTGGTTGGAATACAAATGATTCCTGGCCATATTTGAGCTTTGGAAGTTGTTCCTTCTCTTCCTTTTGGGTGGATCCTTTGTTCACAATGGGTAGTTTCCTCACACCCATTTTCTCACTAATGCTCATATGAATATTCAAAGAGGGTCCTCTGCATGGGGATTTGCTATGGAATTCTCTCCTTTTGGATGCTTTTCTCTGAGAACTTTAGCTCTTTGGCCTCCTTGAACTCTCAAGATTTGTCTTCTCAACTCCAGCAGACAATCAGGCTTCACCTCGTTTCCCTTTCCCTGAGCCGCAGCCTAAAATTTCTCACCTGAAAGGAATCTGGGGAACTTATAGAACTTGTTTGCTTCCCTTCTCTCAGATATCACTGTCCTGTGTTTCTAGACATCCAATGCTTAAAATTATTGATATATTTCTTTACTACTTTTCATTCTTACTATTTCAATCCATAAGGGAAATCTGGTCCATTTTTGTGCATTTTGGCCAAAAGTGCAGTAATGGACTGTGTTTTTAACAGTAGATACAAGTCTCATTCTGTAGTGAGACAGGAAGCTAAATTGAGCTTTTAGCACATTACCAGGAGGGATGAATGTTTTTCTAGCCAATAACTTGTATTAAAATTTATATTTTTTGAAAGGCAAAGAGAGAACTCAAAAAGTCAGTGGGATCATCCTAGATTAAAGAAGTCTAAAGAGCCATTCAGCCAATAATAATACGTGAACCCTGATTGTATCCTGGATCAAAAACAAAATCAGTTTTATTTTATACATAGTTGAAGAAAATTGTATATGAGTTCCATATTATATGATATGTAATTATTACTGTCTTCTTGTGGTATTAGAATGGTATCGCAGTCTTGTCCGGGAATGTTTTTTCTTCAGATATTTATTATGAAATATATAGCTACGAAATGTCGGATATCTTCAATATGTTTTCAGATAGTTAAGGAGTAAAGAAACCGAGAGAGTGAGAGAGAGTGAGAAAGAGCAAGAGAAAGCAAACATGGCTAATGTTAACAATCGATAAAGCTAGGTGAAGGATTTGCAGGTGGTCTTTGAAAGAATGATTCAATCTCTCTGTCAATTTGAAAATTTTCCAAATAAAAAGTTGATGGGGAAGAGCTTCATCAAGACCAGAAGGTTTTACATAAAATTTTATTAAATCTTTAAGAATGTTTTAGTAAAAAAATGTTTTGAAGGAGAAAGTTTCCATAATAATTTTATAATGTGAGTGTAATCTTGAAACTATATCACATCAGGGCAGTTTGAGAAATTCAAATTTTAGTATACTACTATAAATATGGATACAAAAGTGATATTTGATAAAATATTGTCAAACTGTAACCCACAGTGCAATAAAAAAAATACATATGGCAAAACAGAGTTTCTACTAAAAAGCCAATAATATTTTATTTTATTTTTTGTTTTGTTTCATTTTGGGACAGGATCTTGTTCTGTCACCCAGGCTGGAGTGCAGCAGCCCAATCACACGCAGCTCCCTGCAACCTTGAGCTTCTCAGCTCAAATGATCCTCCTGCTTCAGCTTCCCAAATTGCTGGGATTATAGATGTGAGCCACTGTGCCCAGCCCGTAATCATATTTTAGCAGTAAAAAATTGATGGACACATTTGCCAAATTAACAGATTAAAGAAAAATCTTGCAATTAATTACTAGTTTCCAAAATATTCTGACAATATAGCACTAAACAGCATATAAAATGAACTAGATCTATACGTAACTTCACGAAAATATCTCTGAAACATACTGTTGAGTGCACCAGTTTCAAAATGATACTTAGCATATGATACCACTTGTGTGAAATTTAAAAATAAACAAAAATACTATATGAAGTTTCATGATACATATATTCATAGAAAAAATATAAAAATATGAATGTTGAGATTATATGCCCTGCTTACAATATTCTAATGGTGTTCCACAACTACTCAGATGAATACCAGAACCTAGATTTGCCAACATTTCTAGAATTGTCAAATGCTACACTTCTAGTTCTTCATGCTCCAGTCTTACCTGACTTCATTTACACATTTGAATGTGTCATGTATCATGTTACAACTGGCTATGGAGCCTTTGCACATATCATTCCCTCTTTTGGAATATTTTAGCCTTATTATCCTCCTAAATAACATATTTCTGTTTCAGCTTTCATCCTATTACTCACTTCTTCAAGAGATTCAAGGTCAGATTTCCCCACTTTTCTTGTGTAATATTTCATACTATTACTTCCTTCCAGGGCACTATATCAGTTGTTATTTCTCATTTATTTATCAGATTGTATGATTAATATCTATCCTCCCATTAGGTTTGTATGTTCCCACATAAAGTCAGAGACCACATCTATTTTGCTAACCAGTGTATCTCCAGTACCTACAACAGTTCTTGATACATAAAAAGTGCTTACCAGCTATTTGTTAAATTGAGAAATGAATTAGCAGAGTTATTTTATCCCATAGGATTCTTTTATTTTGGTCACAATCCTTTTACAACCATTCTTTTTTCTGTTGATTATTCTACACTTTTATTTATTTTTCTCATGTGACTAATAAAGTGAAATGTGGTTTGGGCATCTCTCCTTGAATAAGAGATCATGAATACTATGATTGACAGCACCCTCTAGAACTGTGAGATCAAATGGAACATTCAAAGACAAATGAAAGAGATATGCTAATCTTGGCAATATATGTAAATGATTGCTAAGAATTGCATCAAAGAGCTAATAAATTAAGTTGTATTCTAAACTAGGATGTTTAAGAGAAAAGATCTCTGCAACAAAAACTAGAATTGAAATATGCCTTTCTTCATGTCTACATTATTTATGAGCATATAATCATCATTTTTTCCTGAGGAAAGAATAAGAATGGCTTCAAAGATATTAAGTGAATAAAAATCCACCAAAAAAATGAGTTTTTAAAATAATTATCAAGAACCTTACACATACTATCTGTGTCATAGTCTTTCAGAGCAAGATATACATTACCATTTCAGTGTTTACAAATGAATAAATTAAGGGACAGAGAGTTAAGAAATATCCCTGAGATTACACAGTGGCAGAGCCAGAATTAAAATCCACACCTGTATGACTCCTGAGCCCTAGTTTGGTGCACTGCAAGCTAAGTTTATGAAAGTTGTTTTGGTGAAACCAAATGAGGCTGGAAATGTATGTCTTTTTTACTCTAAGTCAGTATTTCTTCACATTTGATGCTGCACTGTGAAACTTTCCAACTAGTCTGAAAATGCTGCATGTCATATACTGTGTTCCTCCCTTATCCACGTTTCACTTTCTGTGGCTTCAGTTACCTGTGGTCAACAGGGGTCTAAATATATAAATCGAAAATTCCAGAAATAAACAACTCCTAAATTTTAAATTGTGCACCATTCTGAGTACTGTGATAAAATCTCACACCATCTACTTCCTCCTGCCCAGATATGAATCCTTATTTTGTCTAGCATGTGCACACTGTCTTAGTTATAACCTGCTTGGCTATCAGATCTACTGCTGCAGAGTTTGTGTTCCAGTCATCCTTATTTTACTTAATATTAGCCCCAAAGTGCAAGAGTGGGGACACTAGCAGTTTGGATATGCCAAAGAGAAGCCATGAAGTGATTCCTTTAAGTGAAAAGATTCTTCACTCAGTAAGGAAAAAATATTGTATGCTGAGGTTGCGAAGGTCTACAGTAACAACAAATCTATCCATGAAATTGTGAAGAAGGAAAATGGAATTTATGTATAGCATATATTGGGTTCAGTACTATTCGTGGTTTCACACCTCCACTGGGGGTCTTGGAATGTATGCCCGGTGGATAACTAGGGGCTACTCTACTAACAAAGTTCTGAGAAAGTTTTTAGTAAAGAAACAACTTTTTTATTGCTTAACTCAGCAATTCTCCAAACATATTTGAATAGGGAAATTGTTCGGGGAATTTTGTTCCAGAGAAGGTGGAACTGTAAAGTTTTTGGTTATTTTTTCAGCTGATGCAGACCCGTATCTCAGGAAGACAATTCTATAGCCTCCATCCCCTTTCTCACCCCATGCTTCTGCTCAGATTGTTCTCTTTGCCTAGAACACCCATGTCCTTTTCGTGGTATGTGGTAAATTCTTTTTGATACACTAGTTCAAATGTCCATCTGTCAAGTCTTCTATTAATCCTTCACCAACATGCACATTCATACAGAGTAAGTACTAATGAGTTATAACAATAAAATAATATTAATGACCACTCACCTTTAATGAGCATTTACTATGTTTAGACCTGGTTCAAAACATTACAGATTTCATTTAATGCTCACAACAATTATTTATTATTATTGTTATCTCTTCCATTTCCTTCCAGCTCACATGTCATTTCTTGGATCCTCCTGCTAAAAACCTCCTCTACAGAGATGACTGGACTACCTGACTCCTTTCCTCAATCTCTCCTTTGAGCACACCCCAACCAGGTTTGCCCCACCATTCATCAGAGTTGTTCTTGTCTAGCGTGCCGGCAACTGCTACATTAATGAATCCAGGCAAAACCTCAGTCCACATTTTACTTAAATTATCAGGAGCATTTTATGAAACTGATCCCTCTTTAGAAGTTCAAACCTTTCCTTCGCTTCCAGAACATTGTAGGTTTCTTGTTTTCCTTGTACATCACTGGCAATGCCTTTGTGGTCTACTCTGCTGTTTCTCTTCGTCTCTATACTCTCTCAATATTGACCTGCCCCAGCCTTTTGCAGCCATCCCATTGGTGATTTCATCAAATTTCATGTTGAGCGTTGTGGCTAAGAACAGAGATCCTTGCACCAGACTGTCTGGCTTTGAATTTCAGCTGAACTACTTTATTAGATGTATAAGCTTGGGCTAGTGATCTACCTCTACCTATCTCTTACTTCATCTATAAAAATGTGGATTATAATGGTACCCACGTCATAGAACTGTTGTCACATTAAATGAGCTAATATCTGTAAAAGGACATAGAATGATGCCTGACACTATATGTTTTTGTCAATACTATTTATTATTTATATTCAAATGACTCATAAAATCTGCCTAGCCCAGACTTCTGCTATTAATGTGTGAATCATATGTTCAACTACCTATATAATGTCTCTACTTAGAAATCTAATATACATCTCAAATTTATTATGTATAAAATGAAAATCTTGTCATCATTCTTAAACCAAGTGCACTCAGTAAATAGCAACTACATCCAGTTGCAGAGGCTACGAGAGTAGGAGGCATTCTTTGATGGCTCTCTTTCTCTCAGACCACCCATCCATCTCTCAAATCTAGATTTGTCTGCTTTCAAGTTATCCAGAATCTTACTACTTCTCATGTCAACCATTCTAATCCTTGGCAGGCCCCTCACCTCAATTATTGTGCTAGCTTGTTTGATCCCCTGTGGACTATGTTCAACATAGCAGTTATTTTGAAATACAAATCAGATCATATTACTTCTCTGCTCCTTCCTGTGACTTCCTACCTCACTGATTAAAAGCTGGAGTACTTACAAAGGTTTATAAGAATTTGTCTAATCTGTACAACCCACTCCCTGAATTTTTCTAATCTCATCTATAATCTTCACTTCTTTAATTCCACCCTCACTGCTCTTGCCTCCACCCAGGTCCTCTAGCAATCCAGGCATGATCTTCTCTTAGGCACTTTGCATTTTTTATTCCTCCTGCCTGGAATATTCTTCTCTCAGGCACCCACATGTCTCTTGCCCTCACTCCTTCAAATCTTTTCACAAAGTTTACCTTCCCAAGAACTTCTTTCACTACCCATTGAAAATTATAACTCCAAGCCAGCCCTCTTTCTCTGCTTTATTTCTCTCTGTAGAACTCAAGACAATCTGGCACACTATATCTTTTATATTTGCTTCTTTTGTATTTTTACAGTTTATTTTTTAATTTCAGAATATTACAGGGGTACAAACAATTTGGTTACACATACTGCCTTTGCACTGCCCGAGTCAGAGCTACAAGCATGCCCATGCCCCAGACAGTGCTCACTGCACCTATTAGGTGTGAATTTACTCATCCCCTCCATCCCTCTCCTACTTGCCCAACATCTGATGAATGTTACTTCCATATGTACACATAAATGTTGATCGATTATTACCAATTTTAGTGGTGAGTACATGTGGTGCTTCTTTTTCCATTCTTGTGATACTTCACTTAGAAGAATGGGCTCCAGCTCCATCCAGAGTAATACAAGAGGTATTAATTCCCCATTGATTTTTATGGCTGGGTAGTACTCCATGGTATACATATATCACCTTTTATTAATCCACTCATGTATTGATGGCCACTTGGGTTGTTTCCACATCTTTGCTATTGTGAATTGTGCTGCTATAAACATTCAAGTGCAGCTGTCTTTATTATATTAATAGAACGTCTTTTTTTTCCTTTGGGTAAATAGCCAGTAGTGGGATTGCTGAATCAAATGGTAGTTCTACTTTTAGTTCTTTGAAGTATCTCGAATATTAATTTCCATAGAAGTTGTACTAATTTGAAGTCCCACCAACAGTGTATGAGTGTTCCTGTCTCTCTGCATCCATGCCAACATTTGCTGTTTGGGGACATTTTGATAAAAACCGTTCTCATTGGAGTTAAGTGATATCTCATTATGGTTTTGATTTGCATTTCCCTGATGATTAGAGATGTTGAGCAATTTTTCATGTTTGTTGGCCTTTAGACTATCTTCTTTTGAAAAGTTTTTGTTCATGTCCTTTGCCCATTTTTTAATGGAATTGTATGGTTTCTTTCTTTGTTGCTCTTCCTAAGTTCTATGTAGATTCTAGTTATCAGCCCTTTATCAAATGTGCAGCATGCAAATATTTTCTTCCAACCATTAGGTTGTTCACTCTAATGATAGTTTCCTTGGCTATGCAGAAGCTTTTTAATTTGATCAGGTCCCATTTATTTATTTTTGTTGTTGCTGTGATTGCTTTTTGGGTCTTCTTCATAAATTCTTTGCTTAGGCCAATGTCTGTAAGAGTTTTTTCAACATTTTCTTCTAGAATTTTTA